>JAOBYF010073230.1:0-12072 GCA_025403605.1 Parazoanthus darwini | reverse complement strand
CCACCCCGAGCTGAAGGTGTGCGCCTTCTAGGGGGATCCGGGGGCATGCTCCCCCGGGAAACGTCTAAAAACGTGTTTCTGGGTTTTAAACGCCATTTGAATCAAAATCAGAGTGTCTAAAACTAGCAAAATATAACAAGTTTTTCTCAAACTTGGAGCAATTTGCTGAGCTTGATACATTTGACACATTTGCTGGGAAAAAACCCGGCCGTACCCCTTGCTATGGCCCTGTAGATATATTATAGATAGCTTTTATTTTAACGCTTCTATAATCTGGAAGGCAACCGTCTCTTCAGTTTTACTGTAACGTACTGATACCTTCGTTAAATAAAGTAACTGTTACTAATGTTACCATAATTATTATTTATTATTATTACCATTGTATTATTAAACTAACCTTATTAGCGCGTCCAGTTCGGCGATGACGTCACTAATAAGTTGCATTGGTTCGCAATAGCCCGCTAAAATGTAAGTCAAATAACGCATAGACGACTTTAATAATATGCCCCAGTGGCCATGAACAAAAACTTCGAGTCGAGGCCAGTAAGGCCAAAATACAGTAAGTATATGAGAACTTGGAACTTGACCTCGATTTGAACTTATTGCTTATGGTCACTGAAGCAAATTATGAAAGTAGTGTAATAATAAATCGGGCAGTCAAGGCTTATAAACCGAAAATTTATTTGAGAGTTCCAACTACTAGACTTTGTAAGACAGTTCGTATTGTAAGAATTTGTGATAGATTTTAAAATTTTGAGAATAAAGTGCAATGAATTCCCGGAAATTTAATCCAAATGAGAAACAAATATACCTTGCGACTGAAAGTGTTAGTTTTTCGTGTACGTAGAATCCTGCACAGCCTTTAAGACGTCTAAATAGCTGATAAGATTCACTTTCTCTCTCTCTATAACATTGCATTATAATTGCAGGAATTCATTAAACTTTGTTCTCAAAATTGCAAAATTCCACACAAAGTCCGTTAAAATTCTGTAATAATTACTGTCTCCCATTCTAAGCCTTATCTGCCTTTGATAACAACAAATAACATTAGAACAGAACATTTTGGTACATATTATTTCAGTAAATTGAAATCCGAGCATTTCTACCTACATTTTGTGATGATCACTTCCACCTGAAATTGACAAAGATCATTTCTATCTGCAACTTGCAAAAAATGCCTTGCCAATTTTTTTTTTATAGACGTTAAATCGCATAGAGACGACAACTTTCATGCTTCTAACAAGACACAGTACGCAACTATGACATAACCTATCGTTGAGATATTTAGATCCGAGGGTCTGTACTTGTCAGTGATTCGCTAAATCTTGGAGCATTTCTCCTGTGGTTCACTAACTTGAGCATTCCCCAGTTAGCAGTAAACTTAACTTCTCAATAATCAATTAAAAATCGCATATATTCCCACTTAGCAGATCAAATTTAAGACGAATTTCGATAATCAGTTGATCCCATTCATTCCCCTCCCTGCGTAAGCGATGACATAGCAAGCTTGGCGGCCGCTCTCACTTACCGGCCACTTTTAACACTTCCTTGGCCAGGTTACTCTGTACGTCGTTGTACGTTTCTCTATAAGTTTGAAACTCGTCATTCAGCTGCTTGAGCGAGGAGTTGGTGAATCTGATGCCGTCCTTGCGTGTATCTAGCGTCGAGTAGCGCTTGTTGTTCCGAAGAGCTTTTTCTTCCTGCAGAAGAAAAACGTGGACTGGATAAGTATGAGAGGGAAAAACACGGACACAAATGAAAAAGAAAAACATGGAAAACTATCAGATGGTATGCAGGCTGGTATCCCTGTGGGGCGCTTGAGAGATCAGCCTGAACACGTTGAAGCCTCATGCTCCGGTGTGGCGTAGGCCCATTCATAAGTTCGAATAAATCTGTCATTTCTCGACCAATCAGAAACTCACCAACCAGGACTTTTCGACACCTCGAGCAATATGATGCGTCTTTTGGTGTAGCCTCGAGGATAAAGAACTCGAATTTGATTGGTTAAGTAGCGTAAATAGAGTGACGTCACACCGAAGCATTATGCTCTAAAATGGTCAGACTGTTCTCTCAAGCGCTCCGCCGGAATGCGCTAAGGTAAGAGTTTGAAACACGCCCCGGCAGTTGGCAATTGGTAACTTTAGAAACATTCTAAAGGAAAAACACTGAAAGCAAAAAGTCTTTTGGAGCGCAGATACTTCCCTCATTCCTCCCTTCCTGAAACATTTGTATCCGACTATGAATGCCTACTCACCTTCCTCGTTATTCTGAAGAAGTGACCAAACTGGCTGTTTGACTCCAGTTTGATTGTCTTGCCTGGCTCCAGATTGAGGTCACGCCCAGCCTGTGGGAACATTTAGTACGTAGAGGGAGACAAAGCAGAGAGCAGTAGAACTATTCACATCAGAACGGCTCTACCTAATGCCTGAGGTCAAACTGAATTTACCAGTAGATAAATCGCCCCTCAAATACTGATATGTTGCTTGCTTTATATATGGGAGTTAGACTGAACACTTCAGGACAATATACCTGACGTCAACGAGACGTCAGGCACGTTAATGACGTCAATTCACCCCCTCCCTCCACATAGTAGAGTGTTGATTCATCTGCACTGGTGGATGAAATCGGTTATAAGTTTACACTTTTGTTACACAGCGACCAGACCAGATGCCACTTAAGGCCACCTTCTGTGGTTATTTAGGTTGAAAAAGCGCGACCACAAAGAGAAGAAAAAGATCGGCACCTTCAAGCAAGTCAAAGTTATTGGTTTTGTAGAGAACGTGTACTTGAAAAAAAAACAAATTGCCCAGTTACAACTCCTTTTCAATTCGTACTTTTTCATATAAATCATCCTTATGGCTGTATCCTTGACCGGAACGTTATATGATGGTAGTACCTTATTCAACTCCAGTGGAAGCTTCTCAAGGATGAGGTCCATTCTTTCGCGACACTCTGTGTTAATATAGTAAAAACAATAACAATAATAATAATAATAATAATAATAATAATAGTAATAGTAATAATAATAATAATAATAATAATAATAATGTTCAATAACAATAACAATAACAATAACTGCAAGTTGACATCACCATCAAACTCTGCACTTCTTTCATCTATTTACTTATTTAACTTTTCCCCTGAAGGGGGAGGGACACTGTAGCAGGTTTCCCCAATCAGTACGGTCATAACTATAAAACCAATTACCTTACCAATCGATCCCAGGCTCTTCCCTCCCTCTCGGGAGATGAAGTTAAGTGTTGTCTTTGATGGCTTTTAAAAGTTTGCCAAGCGTCATTGCTGGGGAAAGGCGTTACAGCAATCGGGAGATTTTGGACAATTTACCGGTGTACTGGCCTTAAGAAAAACACTGCAGTCCTACATTACCTTTTAGTCCATCATCAAAAGATGGCTTGATAAGAAACTCGTGGTTTTTAACCTGTTCCAGGTCAATTGTTGTCTCCACAAGCTCAATAAACTTCACAAAGTCTTCTCCAAGTTCCTGAAAAAGACGTTTTCTTTTATTTTTTCTATCAACGAACGTAGACTTTTAACTTTTTATGATTCATAGAGCAAGTTTTCACTTCATACTGTGGTACTGACCCGGTGCGTTTTAGATCGAAACAATTCCAAGAATCTTGGAAAAAAACATTAAATACAAGAAAGTAGGAAGAGTTATTAAAAATTAAAGCGGAGCAAGAAAAACTTGGATACACACTCTTGTATAAGGGAACTTGTTACTAAATTCACAGGCAAGATTTCGGTGAAGCAAAACGCCATTCAAAACTCGTCAGACCATATTCTAAATGGAATTTTTTCAAGTTCGGTGAAACCGGCTAACGACGCAACGCAAACTCGACAACCGCTGTGAATATTTTAATATTTAATTAATACTGGATGTTTCGTCATGTTCCTAGTAGCGCTATGTGGTGCACTGAACAAATGAACGTACAAATTGCAATGATAAAATAAAGCATTAATATGGACCAGTTATGTTTTGCAGTGATTTTTGCGTGGAATAATGCAAGTATTCCCATGACCTCAAATTCGTTCCTAGGCCTCCCCTGTGCATTTGTTTTGATGCAAATCAGATATTTAATTCTGTTACCATTGGCTAAATAGGAACACAAATCAAACTTAATCACCTAGTATCATTTTATCTGTTAGCACTGAGAATCTAGGTACCACGTGGATAGACATCTCTCGGGAAAGGAAGAGAATGGTAACGAGGCTACTGTGACCCTACCTGAAATTGTGAGGTGAGACACTCCCTAACAAGCAGCTCGTGGTTTCCATGGTAACCACCTAAGACATCAGTCAGCGCGGGAATCCGTACCAACGCTTGATAGACTCTCACACAGTCCTAAGATTTTGGGAAAATGCCTGTAAAACTTACCCTGTGAATGTTTACTCTTCAGAACCAAAAGACATTCCTGTAAAACGTAAATTTGGCCTAAGTCTCTCAAACTCTATCCTTTAGACAGAAAACGTATTCGTGTCGGCGGGGACTATGATAGACAGGGTTAGTGGAGACATTTGAACGCAAAATTCAAGACTTTTTCGAGACTTATTCCATACAATTTCCTCGATTACTTGGTAATCATTTTTAAAAAAATTATTACAGGCTGTTGCCATTTCACGCAAAAGCCAAGATTTTAGATATTTTATCGACCTACATCTCAGTCTTCCGATGTTTCAGATAACTTTCAAGCACTTATTTTCTCAAAAATAACAATGAAACATTTGGCCGTTGTTTATGCTACGAAGTAAAACCAAGTAAACCCAGACCTTTACTCGCCCTCTACTCTGAAAACCAGAGATGCCATTGGTCAAAAATACAATACAAATGACCCTAACTTGTCAGCTATTGTTAATCCGTTAATTCTAATGTCAAAGATCCAATAGGATCTTTCGTTCTTAGCGTAGAGCCTTACTGCCTTTTTTAGAATTTCCAGACATTTTTTGGATTTTCCAGACCAGGTACAGACCCTGGATAAAGATACTGTAAACCATGTGCTAAAGAACTTGGCTCACTCCATAACACACACCTGTAACGTCGCCTTTTGCCTTTGAAACTTCTTAGAGAGCCTGGAAAAATCAGGCACTTTACGAAGCTCCTCCTAGATGGAGAGGAAAGTAGGAGGTGAGAAATCTAAGCTTTATTTATCGTCTTTGCGCTAGGAGTGGTTGCCCCTTCTTTATTCCCCCGAAGCCTGTGGCTTATGATTAATCGCTGGACGGCACAGACATTGGCGTGAAAATCAATTTTGTGGAAAGAAGAAAACCGGAGAACCCGAAGGAAAACCCTCGGAGTCCGAAAGAGATCGACAAATCCTAGGCCACAAGCGAAGGCCAGGAATCGACGCGATCCCGGGTCCACAGAGGTGGACGGCACGAGCGCTAACCATTCGGCCATCCCGACTTCCCTGAGAAAGCAGCAAATAAATACTGTGAGGGGAGGGGAGCCAATCAACGAGTAATGTTGGAAGTAAGAAGGCAATGAACAAATATTGTTGGAGGAGGGGAGGCAGTACAGTGTAAGTGAATACAGTCTGCGATGCAGAGCCAGTTAATGAATATTGTTTGAGTGAACCAGCAAAACAATAATAGAGCAAGAATATAAAATAACGTACATAGACTTATCTCACGAATTAGCCATGCTGAACAAATCCTTTGTTATTGCATGGCAAACCTCGTCACGGTGTCGAGACTTGCCATGCAAAAACAAAGGATTTGTTCAGCATGGCTAATTCGTGAGATGAGTCAATTAAGTAAAAAATGTTTTGTTATATACATGTATTTAAAAATTTCCAAATGTTTCGTCTGAATTTCAGTTTTACTTTCCTGATTAACAGAAAGTTTTAAATATACGTAGTGATACAAAGACAACAACATAGTACCACTAGTGATGTATACATAATTCTAAAAAGAACAAAAAATTGGACGGTTTCGCACTCTGCCAACTGTGAAAGTAAGACCAAGCTAGACCAGACAGATGGCTGTATGTTTTCACTTTGGATCTATACAGTAGCAGTGACAACGAAGAAAAGGGAAAATATCAGAAAAATAGAGAGCGAAAAGTATTTATCTAAAAAGTTTGACCTTGAATTATAAACAACCGAACAAAATGCGAACAGAACTCGACCGACGTATACTGGCTGTGCGAACAGAACGTGAGCAGGAGCGCGCTAATATGAACTTTGGGGAAGATTGGCTAATGCTCGTGTTCGTAGTTTTTATTTCATCGGATAAACTAACAGCGAATTAAAAACCCACGACAGAGTTTGTGTTCGTAGCTTTCCTGCCATTGGTTGACGAAACAAAAAGCGAACAACTTGTGAACGCGTTTTTTAAGGTCAAACGAAAGTCACTCTAACTACAAAGGGAAATAATATGCATCCAATATGTTCTAGGATTCAACGGGGACAAAACAATTGTATAGACGCATACCTTTTAGGAACCCTACGGATTACCAGTTATTGTATTTATTGTTGAGAAATACAATGTTTCTGTTTTTTTCTCTTCTGTCTCCCTAGTAGCAAACTCCATTTGATCTTTTTGCATTCTTCACATTCCTAAGTCATTCAAAGTGACCCCCTTTACTACTCTCTCATCTTTAATGCTAACAAGACCATTTGATCTTTACATTTTTTACATTTTTTACATTCTTACGTCATTTCAAAGTGGCCCCCTTTTGCTACTCTCCCTAAAGCGTTTGAGATCTTTTGATCTTTACATTCTTCATAATCGTTAGCCAAAAAAGTGACCCCTTTTACTAAATTCCCTGGTAGGTTTTGAGATCTTCACTGCTATAAGGAAGACCATTTGAGCTATACTTTCCTAACAATCTTCCGTACAAGTCAAAATTACGGCCACTGCACCAACCTGAAGGGTCTGACGAAGCTCAGTGTCATCAAAGAAGACTTCGACAAGATTCAGCCTTTCTTCTGCAATGAAAGCATTTTCATAGCAGTTAGCCCTCTTTCACTGCAGTTAGCCCTCTTCCACTCTGGTTTCACTAAATTACCATTCTTCGCAAGCTTGTGGTCTTGGTAAAGGAAATAAAACCACAACCATGGCATGCGAATGTCTTTGGGTCAAATATTGTCACTTCACAGAACCTAAATTCCAATATGCATGCACTCCCAAGTGAATATTATTATCCTTTTGTGTCCACACATCGTGATTTTTGACATCGTTTTATTTTCAAATGAATGCGAACAGAAACTTAGTTTCTAATTCACAGCGCCTATATTTAACGTAAACATATTCCTTATTTTATACAGATTGTCCAACTCAGCAATGGATGGTTAAATTGAAGCTCTGAGGAAAAAATAGAGACGATACATGAAAACACACATAATAAATAGAAAAATAGCGTTGGTGATTTTCAAAAATGCCTAATATTTTAATAATAATAATAATAATAATATACTGTTCTTAAAAACGCATTACACCTCTGTCTCAATGCTTTTTACAAAACTCAAAACTATGCAATAAATATAGATGAAAAACAATTAAAAATGGATCATATTTCAAACGTTAAAAGCAACTTTAAAAAGATGTGTTTTAGGTCTTCTTTTAAATAACTCCAAGGTTTTCGAAAGTTTTATTGCTGGGGCAGTTGGATCACAGTTTTGGGCAGACGCATGCGAAGGATCGATCACCGTAGGTTGTAGTTCCTGATTTAGGGAAAGATAGGTATTAGCAGCTGATGAACGTAGAGTGCGTGCAGGTTTATAAACAGTCAGTAGAGTCGAGAGATAATCAGGGGCAAGACCATTGAGGGCTATGTAAGTGTTGAAGAGGAGCTTAAATATAATTCTTTGTTGAACAGCAAGCCAGTGGAGATTAATAAAGACAGGTGTGATATATTCAGACTCTAAAGGTTATTATCCTAATTAACTATACGAAGGTCTATCAATGTTTCATAAAGATAAAGAATAGTGAACCAGCTTATTAGATACTCACCTATTTTGTTCTTGTCCATCAGAGGCTGTTTGATCCACTGAGCAACAAGTCTCTGACCTTGAGCTGTTTTGCACTTGTTGAGAAGACCAACAAGACATGTGGTTCTGTTATTTCCTGTTACAAAATGATAAAATGTTTTGTTTATCATTTGTTAGTAAGAGGTAACGGCGTGACTTAAATAAAACATCTGGGTATTTTTTGAGATATTTAGAAGCTTCCGTAACAGTATATTTAGAAAGTCAGAGGAAATTTAGAAAATTTAGGGAAATTTACTAGAAAAATATATATAATAGTATTGAATATTTCGGAGTCTAAAGCACTCTTTAAGGTTTTTCCAACTTGTATCACTTGAGTAAATTTTCAAGCTCTTTAGCTAAAGTCCGAGCCAGCAGTGGTATTTGTCCAACAGTGTTACAGTACTGTTCAAAAATGTATTTTATAATCATTATGGGAGCTAGTAATCTACTATAACAAGGAGTAAGAAGCGTTTGAAAAAGCAAAAAAAAATGTTTCAACTCCTGTCAGCGGATAAGATTGTTACAACTTTCAAAGATAAAGCATGTTGTATTACGAAGTAGAAATTTGTTTATGATAAATTGGCAATAATACTTTGTGTCGTCCAGTTATGTCTGTAATCACATTCATGATAAACACATCCAATTCATAGATTACAGATCGAATTTGACTCCACTCAGCCTATTACATATTATTACTTTAATTACAGATCTTTATGTATTACTTACTATTATTATTTTTAGTGAATTTTTGTTTGTTGTTATTAGTGTTAGCATTATAGTTATAATCACTTTTATTACTATCATCATCATCATCATCATTGTGGTCACCTTTAAAGTCACCGCTGTCATTATTACCCTCGTCATCACCATTACCGATGTCAAAATAATCGCTAAAACTGACAAAACAAAGAAAAAACTACAATTTTGATAAAATAATGTTTTATCAAAATTGTAGCCTCATATCTATTTCATCATCAATATCTATCATCATCACCGTCGTCATTGCCATGTTGGCACCACTACTCTAGGTTTGTTGAAAAAAGGTCAATGTAATGTATTTTAAGGAAAAAAATAAACAAAGAAGATGGTTTCACCGTTACCATCACCATCATGAAGATCCCTCCTCACTCACCATCCGCACTGTTTGGCAACAAGTTCAGTGCTCTCACAGCTGCAGCATCCAGTTTCATAAACTGATTCAGGTCAAATGTACTCAGGTTGAACTGACCAAAATTGGACTCGTCAGACAAAAGCTAGGTTTCAAACAGAAATGAGGCATGCGTAAGACAATCGTTTCATGGGAATAGGCGAATTACATTATTGCATCATGATACTTACAGTTACGATAACTTTTTTCATGGCTGTTTAGAACACGTAATTAATGATGACAAGGGATATCAAGTATTACGTGTAAATCACGCGTTTTTCTGCACACTAACTAATTTCCGATAGATCTGTCAAGAGAGGGAATTTACAAAGAACTTCCACAAAACACAGTTTGACTTCCAAATACGGAATAGATTATTACATCAAAATTCATGACTTCCAAATACGGAATAGATTATTGCATCAAAATTCATGCGAAAATACAGGTTCACAGAGAAATCACTAGGTAAAATTATGGAGCAATTTGTGCCTCATTAAAGCTTTAAATATTTTCCGAATAAGAAACATTTTCACAAAATATTGTGGTACATTAACTGCGGAAACGATATCATGGAAATCTCAAGATTGACTTCTAAACAGAGATAGAGATACTTTCACATAAATGAACTAAATTTTTGAAAAACTCTGGTATGTATTGTACCAAACGTTTTAAACGAAAATAAGTGACTGTAACTAATTTGCTTTTCCAAAAGAGGAAATAATGCTTAAACCTAATATTTATACCTCAAGATATTTTATGGTTGACGCCAGTGACGCTACAGCATTTGTTAAATCCAGCTCAGCTGAAAAAAAAGATGCCAGATAAATTAAGAAGTTGAGGGACACAGGCAGAAAAATCCGTTATCAAAGCTTTGGTGTAAAAATATTTGCTTCAACTGTCCAAACCTCATTGTAGAAATGAAGAACTGCCTGAATATCACTTACAAAGTGTTGAGCTGTTTCCTGATGGTCCAAGTTTTAATAGTCTGTTCAGGTCCTGTACAATATCTTTACCAGAAAATTCACCTGGTAGAAAATAAAACCTCGATGGTAAGAGAAGCAAATATTAATGAATGTTTCCATATATATTTTCTTCGTAATATACTGTACCTCACTCAACTTCCATAAATTGCAGTTAGGGAACAATCTCTACGGAAATTCACGTCTGCACTTTAAGATCAGGTTTACATAGTTTAGTTATTTTATTCAGCTTTTTCCCCGAAGGAAGAGGGACACTGCTACAAGTTTCCCCAATTACAGCAGGCCCTTTGTAGGGGAACAGGTGACAGTCCACAACACGGGCATTAGCCTACTCCTATCGACAAGTGTGTGGGTTCTTTAAAGTCTGCCGAAAGAACGTCGAAAGACAAGACCAACGGCTTAACGTTCCTGCCCACGGACGGTGTGGCGAAAGAAGGTCGCCCAAAGTTCAACCCTCGAGCAGGCCGGGGTATGAACCTGGGACTTTCTGGTTGGCAGAGATCTTACCAAATGTGCCAACCTTGCTCACAAAGCGAGGAAAAAACCTGTTCATTACATGTAATTTCCCCGGCTAGACATTAACTACCCCTCCAAACTACAATCCGTTCTCCTGTCAATATTATAACTAGTCTTAATTGCATATGTTAGTTTATTATTTTAAAACAGACTCTAGATCTGGGCCTGGTTGTACGAAGAGTGGATAACTATATCCAGTGGATAAACCCCTATCCAGCGGATAAAATTGGCGCGTTCTTGATTTTGATTGGATAACGAGCACATTTTATCCACTGAATAGCGACTTATCCGCTGGATAAAGTTATCCACTCTTCGTACAACATGGCCCTAGTGTTTATTATTAATTATACATACATGTACATCATGCCAAAAAAATGCGGTCAGTAAAATACATGTATTACAAAAAACTAATTATAGCTTGGATGGTAGGGTTTTTTGTGCAGAAAGTGTTATATATAATTTTTATATACTGTACGGTATATACAGCACACAATACATGTAGGATATGTAAACCTTTCTTTCTCTCTGTAACGAGAACACCACTCCTCGTTATGACCTCTCGGACTTTTGCAGCACCAACTGATGTCTCATGCTGTGACATCAAACACTCCTTGGGTCCAAGTTGTACCAGCAGAGCCTGCAAAGATATAAGTAAAAGTAAAGAACAGATACATGCAAGCACAGTATATATACATGTACAGGTGAACAGTATTAAGCTGGAGTAACACAATTACATCCATACCATAGAATGAACTCTTCCATATGACTCTCAACACAACAACAGAAATAAGCCCTAGTTATACTCTTTTTTAAGTAACAGTCCGTGTAAGAACTAGACAATCTTCTATTGTTCTGCTGCATTTTGCTTTTCCCAAATAAGATTGTTTAAATTTTCTTCATGAGAATATATCAACCTATGGAAAACACGTTTTGAAATAAAACATATTAAAATTATATTTTAAAGCGACATTTCTTTTGTGCTACAGGATTTCATCCAATCACGAGACACTAAAACAATGCCCAAGAAAGGTTCCTGAATTTCCATGTTCCCCACATAGAAATTTTACTGCATTAAAGCTCTGAATAGTTTTCACTAAAAGGAAATCAATATGTAAACTAAAGGGAAAGAGATGGACTAACTGATGAAGTAATAGCAGATTTTCATGTTTTAGCCAATGAGTTCCCGGGTAGATGGCACTCGATAGCCTTGACAGGTCATCCATCTAGGACAAGGAAAAGTCTGATGTAACACCCATGAGTGCCGGACAGTCCTGCCAGCACCCATGCCCCTGCCATTGGTGTATGACTCCACTGCCTTGTGGATACCTTCGGGAGGAGGAAAGGCTAAGGAGTAAACCTGACAGAAATCTGCAGCCAAACTGGTGCCAAACGTATCGCTCTGCGTTCCTTTGGACCACACCAGCGAGGAAGAGAGGGGGGT
>JAOBYF010073119.1:0-12073 GCA_025403605.1 Parazoanthus darwini | reverse complement strand
GTACTTTACTGCGATGATCCTTCATTTGCTTAAAAATGTATATCCGCAGTACAAATATATGAGTTTCATATATTCATTTCACACATTAGTGCCATTTGTAGCACAATATTCTCGATAATGGCTGTCACATTTGATAATACCGCAAGCAAGAAACCAAACAGACTTTTCATGATACTAGGAAAATGAATTACAGACAAATTCAAATTTACCGCAAACAAAATTTCGCTCACAGATTGCAGCTGAGCTATGCAGCCAGGACTAGTCAGGTAGCCGAGTAACCCCGTCGAAACCTCTAGCCGTTCAAAAATTTACCCGGTTGAAGTATTTGCACCGTACCGATCACCTTTTTGACGGCACCGGACAAAAAATTGACCTCGAATTTGCAGGACGAAAATTTGTACGGCTAGCTGGTTCCGTGGAAACGAAACGAAACGCCTAAACGTGCAAATTTTCGATCGTTCATTGGTTCCAAAATTTGACCGGCACCGTGTTAACATATCCTCAAATGGGAAGAGGGAACAAGCGAATGAAAGAAGAAATAATATTACTCTCCTTTGGCCAATCTCTACACGAAAGCAAACCTTTATATTAGAAGAACATCGAGGTGAGAACAAATAAAGAACAATTTCAGGCTTACTGCATGTGACTCTTACCGAGATCCATGAAACTCAATTTTTCAACTAGAGCAGTTATTTAGTTGTTTAACTTTAAGAAAATAGGTACAATTTAAGAAAACTTAAGGCTGAATTTACCACAAAGTTCGGTTCACTAAGCCTCGGCCATAATTATCTGGATTAGGCTTACCAGAAAGCGCGTGCACTAGTTGGAGTTGCTATTTGAAAAACAGTGTCTTATACAATAAACACCGAAGTTCGAAACAAACTGAAGGAAATAATGCCTAAAAAACAATGTCTGAAAAAACAAGAAGAGATAAAGTGCAACCGTCTCGTGCATGGGACAACAAAACAGTGAAACCGGAACTACATGATGCACATTGAAAAAGTTGCGCGAGTATCACGTGTGAAAAAGGAACCAATCGTATTGCATATAAAAATAACTCCTTTTCTAAAATAAGATGGAATAGATTCCAAAGATGCCTTCTTTTGGGATTACATTCTTTTTGTTTCTGCTTCTTAATCGTCTAGTAACTAGACTAGACTAGATTAATCGTCACGTAGCTGCGGTCAGATCACACAATTCTAATGACAGTGATTAAAACTGTATTAGGCAAAGCTTGGCTGAATTTGGAAAAAAAAAAACTAAATATAAACAGATTCAAAACAAATATCAAATTACTTGATGTTGTTGATGTTATTGTTTGATTAACGATATAGTTCAGTATTGTCAACATTATTTGAGTCGTGATCCCCCGGGCTTAAGGTCAAAGCTCTAAGTGTTTTGAGTAAATTACAGGAACAAAATAATAACATACGTGGTTCTGGAATCACATCTTTATCTTATCTGGGTGATTCTAGTCAATCTGTCGAGTGTTGTTCTGAGTTGGCTGAAAAAAACTAAATCAACATAACAGTATTGTTTTACCTTTTGCGCCACCCAGAAAGTATAAATAGACAAAATTTTTCCTGGCTAGTCCAGTTTCTAAGTACATCCTGTGTAGAGGACGACTTTGTAGAAACGATATCATATATTTGGGCTATGGCCGTCAGTGCTGCTGAAAAGTTATGTCGTGGCTTCGGGGCTCTTATTCTGCTTCTTTTCGCCAGCTTCGGAAGAGAGTCAGAGGGTGAGTTCAATAATGTGGATCATTGGTTGTCAATATATAAATATTTTGTGAAATTTAATAGTGGTATATGTTAGGAAAAATCTGTACATAGATCTATGTACTCCACGGTCCTCCACGGTGGCAATGAAGGTTGTATGGGCACGAGCTACTGCAACGGCATTCGATTGCAATAAAAAGTAGATTGATATGAAAAAAAATTCAATCGGTTTTCAAATTGAATATAGATATCGGCTTGATTGTATTGCAATTCAAAAATCAGTCTTTGACTTTGAGCGAGAAGCTGTACTGAGTTTGTCACGCCACTTAACAAGCACAAGTGAAGCATGAACAACTCGAGGAAATGAGGTTGTCGGATATTTCAGGTAACCGAAATATCACAACCGAAATATCCCAACACCCTCCCAAAAAGTTTACTAAATCGAAAGTATGTCAAGATCCTGGATAGAAACAAACTGACATCGTGACTGCCGTGGTATGCCATATAATTATAAATAATTTCAACAGAAGAAAAAATGTAAACTATCAGCCATTAATGGATACCCCTGACAACAAAACATCATAACAACCACCGTTTGCCGGCTTTAATTTTGGCCAGCAGCCGGCCGGCCGTTGATGAAGAATTCATGGCAAGTGCCGAAAAACAAAGCAAACAAAGATTTTATGAGTTGGAATGTTTCCAATTATACAATTGACGGAATTCGGAACTGTGTGATGGCTTACGTGAGTCGATATACTTGCAGATCCCACCAATACGGTTGTGAAAAAGTTTAAAATTTGTTTAAAGATAAAAACTTTAAAGTAGTTTAAAGTAAGCTCATCTTTCAGCTTTAATGTTCCTGTTTTGAAGGACAAAAGTTTTTGGTGCACATATAAACATACGCTAAACAATAGAAGGTTCCAGAAGGTGACAAACTTTCTGTATGCGTGCTTAACCCTTTGGTGTCTGATAGAAAAAGTCGTCGTTTTTGACAGTTTTGTTTTTAAAAACAACACCACATCTATAATATTGATGAAACATAAGCTTGCAATTGCTCCTTGTAAAGAATAACAATTTTACTTTAAAAATTGTAAATAATTGATATAATTGATATAAACATGTAAACATGATGCAAATTTATGCTAGCTTTTTCCATTTTTTTCATTTCTAAGTTGAAATAGTTCTGTAGTGTTTCAGTTAATCATTAATACAAACCACATATATTCTGTGTTATCACGTGATCTATCCCATGTATATATAATTGAGAATTGTAATAAAGCATTCAGTGAGCAATAAGTCTCAGTCTTCTCTATAGTAGAACCAGAACCCACAGTCCAAGAGAACTCGACAACTGGCGACGAGGATCTTTTTGTAAGTAGAGAGAATGGCAAATAACACCATTGGAAACATGAACGCCTTCGACGCCACAAAAGAAAAATGGAGTGCATACACCGAGCGTTTCGAGCACTACACGTACGCAAATGGGATCGACACAAAGGACGAAAAGAAACTTGTGTCGGTGTTTCTGGCAATTGTCGGGAGCAGCACCTACGATTTGCTAAGGAATCTGGTGGCCCCGAAAAAGCCCGCAGAATACAAATTCAAAGAGCTGGTAGATGTTCTACAGAGGCATTTCGAGCCAGCGTCTTTAATCATCGCCGAGCGTTTTCATTTTCATAAGCGCGATCAGCACGAGGGGGAAGGTGTGGCTGACTACGCGGCGGTGTTAAAACAATACGCCGAGCGTTGTGACTTCGCCGAGTTTCTGGAGCAAGCCCTACGCGACAGATTCGTGTGTGGACTAAAGAATAGCGCCATCCAGAAGAAACTGTTAACGGAAAAAAAATTGACTTGGCAAGGAGCGGTAGACATAGCCCAAGCTATGGAATCTGCTGACAAGCAAGCCAGCAATTTCAAGAATTCTCCAGCTTCCGGGGCGGTGAAGGCAATAAACGGAGCACGTCCCAAGGGTGCAAACCGCAACAGGGCTTATCAGAAAAAGGATAAGTCCGCCAAACCTTGTTTCCGTTGTGGTGGCGACCATTCACCACAAGCTTGTAAATTCAAGGAATTGGAATGTCGGTTTTGCAAACACAAAGGCCATATTGAACGTGTTTGTAAGAAGAAGGAAGCGTCAGCTGGCAAGTTAAAAGAGCAAAATAGGAAACCAGTGCGCTATATTGATGAAGACAATGATCAGATTCAGCTAGGAATTTTCAATATTGGGACAGGAAGCCCAGAGCCCTCGATTGTTGTTCCTGTCAGAATTAATGGCAAAGACATTTCAATGGAGCTGGATACTGGAGCCACCGTTTCTGTGATGTCGGAGCAGATGTGGAAAGGAACATTCTCGACCTCAGCGCCGCTGGAACCATCTCCGTTAAAGCTAAAAACTTACACGGGAGAACACTTGAAAATAAAGGGTCAAGCATCTGTTGAAGTTGAATACAATGGCCAAACCGTCACGCTTCCGTTGCAGATAGTGAAAGGAAGTGGGCCGGCGTTATTTGGACGAAATTGGCTCAGAACAGTAAAGTTAGATTGGGGTTCTATAAAAAAGGTAACTACTGATCTTGAGAGCGTGATTAGCGAGCACAGAGAAGTTTTTAAAGACGAGCTAGGCACTCTCAAAGGGGTTAAGGCTAAGCTTTACATTAAGCCCGGTAGTAGGCCTAAGTTTTTCAAGCCAAGGTCAGTTCCTCATGCCTTAAAGGAGGGCATAGAAAACGAGCTAACTAGATTGGAAAACATGGGGGTTATGGAGAAAGTCCGTTACTCCGAGTGGGCAGCCCCAATAGTTCCAGTAGTTAAGGGTGGTGATAAGTCCAGTATTCGTATTTGTGGGGATTATAAGGTTACCATTAACTCAGCCTTAGAAGTGGATCAACATCCACTGCCCAATCCTGAAGAGCTTTTTGTCACACTAAGTGGGGGTGAGAAGTTCACTAAATTAGATTTATCACGCGCGTATCAGCAGATTGAGCTAGATGAAGAGTCTAGAGGATACGTAACTATTAACACCCACAAAGGTTTATTTTCCCCGACTCGTTTGCCATTTGGCGTAGCCAGTGCCAGTGCGATTTTTCAGTCTAAAATCGAGCAAGTTTTACAAGGTATTCCGATGGTTGTATGTCGAGTTGATGACATTCTTGTTTCGGGAAAAAGTGATTCCGATCACCTAAGTAACTTGAGCGAGGTTTTGTCACACTTGAAAGAAGCAGGTTTAAGGCTTAAGCGCGAGAAGTGCAAGTTCATGCAGCCGTCAGTTGAGTATTTGGGCTACAGAGTTGACATGCACGGCTTACATGCAATTGAAAAGAAGGTTGAAGCAATTAGGAATGCGCCTCCGCCAGAGAATCAACAGCAATTGCGATCTTTTCTTGGTATGGTTAATTACTATGCTAAATTTGTTAGTAACTTTTCCACAGTCACGCATCCACTGAACGAGTTGTTGCGTGATAACGTAGATTGGAAATGGTCAGACCGAGAGCAAACAGCGTTTGACAATTTGAAAGCGAAGCTTTCCGATGCGCCAGTTTTGACACATTTTAGCGACGAATTGCCGTTGAAGTTAGACACAGACGCGAGCAATTATGGCGTAGGAGCAGTTATCTCGCATATTTATCGGAGCGGCGAAGAGAGACCGATAGCTTACGCGTCACGCACTTTAAACAAAAGTGAGCGCAATTATCCGCAAATTGAAAAGGAAGCTTTAAGCATTGTTTTTGGAGTTCGCAAATTCCATCAATACCTCTACGGTCGGAAGTTTATTTTGGTAACCGACCACAAGCCGCTTGTAAGTTTGTTAGGACCGAAAACCGGAATCCCGACATTGGCAGCCGCCAGAATGCAGAGATGGGCATTGCTTTTATCCGGATATCAGTATGATATCGAGTATCGGTCGACACATAAACACGCGAACGCCGATTGTTTGTCCCGATTGCCACTTAACGATCACGTTCGAAATGAGCATGACGAGGTACATGAAATTCATCAATTACAACTTGAATCGTTGCCCGTTTCAGCTGATCAGGTTCGTAAAGCAACACGATCCGACCCGATTTTGTCGAGAGTATTAGAATATGCTTTGACAGGGTGGCCAACGGAAGTAAGAAACGAAGCGATAAAGCCATATTTTAACAAGCGCAATGAAATTACCGTGGAAGAAAATTGTTTGTTGTGGGGAATGCGTGTAGTAATTCCACGACCGCTGCAAGCGCGAGTTTTAGATGAATTGCACGTAGGTCATCCAGGCATTGTGCGTATGAAAGCCCTTGCTAGAGTTCACGTTTGGTGGCCCGGTCTTGACACTGAGATCGAAAACGCAGTGCGCGGTTGTTTGTCTTGTCAGTCGGTGCGCAATAGGCCTCCGCAGGCACCTTTGCAACCTTGGTTTTGGCCAAGGGCGCCATGGGAGAGAATTCATGTCGATTTCGCAGGTCCGTTTATGAATAAAATGTTCATGATCGCAGTTGACAGTCATTCGAAATGGCTCGAAGTAGAAATAATGCCTAACGTGACAAGTGAAACAACAATCGAGAAGTTGCGCGACATGTTCGCTAGATACGGCTTACCCGAGCGTTTGGTTAGCGACAATGGTCCACAATTCACCTCGAGTGAGTTCGCAACATTCATGAAGCGAAACGGCATCAAACACATTTTGGTGGCACCTTATCATCCCAGATCCAATGGACAAGCCGAACGATTTGTTCAAACTTTTAAGCAATTTTTTAAAGCGGAGGGAAAGACGTCTGTTTCACTGAAGTCAAATCTTGCTAGATTCCTATTTAGTTATCGTACTACACCAAATAGTACAACCGGTCAAACGCCAGCCGAACTGTTTTTCAGTCGTCGTCTTAGAACTAGACTAGATTTACTTCGTCCTGATCTAGGCCGGAAGACCGCGAACAAGCAGTCAGAACAAAAGATGCAACATGACATGCACGCTAAAGAACGAAACTTCGAAGTCGGAGAATCTGTCCTCATAGAGAATTTCAGAGGTCAACCCAAATGGTTGAAAGCTACTATTACAGAAAAAACTGGTCCTGTTTCATTTAGGGTTATGTTGGAAGATGGTGAAGTTTGGAGACGTCACGTTGATCAAATACATAAATTCAATGAAATTGAAAGGTTTGAAAACTCAGATAACATCACGCCATCTGACAATCCAAAAACACCGGGACTGACCGCTTTTCCTGAGGTAACGGAAGCGAGCGAAACTGAAAGGTCTAATGCTGAGCAGCAATCAGACGTAAGTGCACCCAGCATTCCAACGCGCGCCAGGGCCAGCTAACATCCAAGCAGCGCAAACTCCTACTCTGCCACGCTACCCTAGCCGTGAACGTAAACCTCCAGTTCGATTAGGTTTTGACACATAGCTTGTAGTCTAAATTAAGCATGGGAGAATGTAGTGTTTTAGCTAATCATTAATGCAAACCACATATATCGTGTGATGTTATCACGTTATCTATCCCATGTATATATAATTGTGATCATTGGTATATCTATCAGAATTGTAATAAAACGTTGAGTGAGTAATGAGTCTCAGTCTCCTCTATAGTAGAACAAGAACCCAGAGTCCAAGAGAACTCGACACTATGTGATTAAATTAATAGTTAGTTCTATATATTTAACCCTTGCATGCAGAACTTTGTCGAAGAAGAGAACGAGACATTTGCGCTGTGGGGAGATACGTTTATGCTCATTTACGCCATCAATGACAGGGCCAGCTTTCAGGAGCTTGTCTTTACTGCTGAGTACTTGAAGAGAGTCAGGGGCGCCGACAGTCATCACCTCGTGTTAGTGGGCAATAAAAAAGACGTTGAAGAGGAGAGAAACGTTACAACTCACGAAGGAGAAGAACTGGCAAAGAACTTAAACTGCTCCTTCTATGAGGTTTCAACGGCCACCAGTTGTGACGAAATTGATCAACTGTTCAGTGGGACCATTAAAAATGCAGTGCGTGAGAAGTTCCTCCGAATGGCGCGGAGTTCCAGTCGTAAAGGACCCCATTTAAAGATGATAGAAAAACTTTTGTTTAACAGAAACCGTGCATTGTCGAGCTTGAAGGAAACTGTTGACGAGTACTCCATTACTCGGGATGTTGATGAGGAACTGGACTTACGAGACAGGAGTAGCACGTGCACATTTTGAGGCTTACTGTAAGATGATGAGTTGCCAGATGCTCCAAAAGATAGGTTGTGTTGCACAGGACAACGATTTTTAAACAGTGTTGCGCTATAAAACCCTGGCCAAACGTAGAAGGAAGGTAACGCGCGTCAGTGCATGAAAGTTCTAAACTTGTGTTTCATTTAGCCACAAACTCTCATGGGTTTGCACTGACTTGTATGGACATTAAGCGAACTGAAATTTGAACACAAGTCAGTGCAACGTCTTCACCAGTGGCCAAACGAAGCGCAAATTGACGGAAATTTGAAGGTCAAACTTGCACTGACTCTAGTTTGCCTACATCTACGCTTGACCAAGGCTTAAAACTGTAGTTCTATACTGAAATCGTTTACATCGCAAATTTTGTTTCGAAAACAAGTTGCATGTTTTTTATCCATAGTCGAAGATGAATGTAGCAGCCTGACACAAGACTTTAACTTCTTGTGCAGCAAGATCCCACAAACGTTTTTAAACGTTAAAACTCTTTTTCCTATGACCACATTTAAGAAGAAAATGGTGAAGATCGCTTGCTACAAAGTATATTAGCGGCCATTTTTTGAAGAAAGTTTAAGCTTCAAGGCTCGGTTAACCTTTTCGTTTAATTGCTCCATACCCGAAAAGTCCTAAATCCAATTACATGTTTAATAAATGAAATACTGTAATGGCCAAAATTATACTAGAGACGAATTATCCTATCAAAATGCGTAAAATGTCATTGTTTTAGAGACCCTTCCCTCAACTCTAAGAATTTCCTGGTGGAAGTTGTCCCTAAGAGCTGACGCGATGGTTCTTGTTGCTGCCAGTTCACTGTTCACAACACAGATCAGACCCTCACATTTTTCGGTCATATTTGGTACATATCAATACATCTTCAAACTGCAAACACAGCAGTCAAACAAGCAAAAGAGCGACAACTTGGGTGTGTTGTAGCTTCAAGTGAGATATCTTTGCGGCTAACGAACATTTACGGTTTCGTTCCGCTCCCAGTTCAGTTTCTGGTTTTATGCCGTCAGTCTTCGACGTCTCCACGAGATAAACGACCTTCAAGCGTGTACAGGCACTGTGTTTTTTCTTCTGAAAGAGGTCCTTAACACTTTATTCATTTTGCTTTTTGATCGTTTATCTTTTTCTTTCTCCTTTGGTACGGCTAAATTAGTCGAGCTTCCTTCAGGACTCGTGTTAATCGCCCTAAAGTAGTCGCGCAAAGCGTTTTTGAACATTGAACAGGTGTCGGTGTAGTTGTCCGAAATCGATATTTCATAGAAGGCACAGTTAATTCTGTCCGAAAATCTTTTGCCTTCACTCTCCTCCACTTGTCGTAGGTGAACTAAGTCTTTCTTTGTGCCGACTAGCAGCATAGCAGTCGAGTCTAGATACCTGCTCTGTTTAATGTAACGAGCGATACGCACGGCTTCATCAAAGGTTCTGCGATCGACCACAGCGTAAAGAATGATAAACATATCCCACGACTCAGCAAGACTGTCTAGTTTTTTATCCGTGTTCTAAAATAAAGAAGAATACAGTGTATAAGTTAGCTAAAAAGATAAACTAGAAAATGTTTAAAATTAATGTTTCCTAGCTATGTACGTTTTTGCATGTAATACTTACATACCAGTTTTTTTATTTAGGACTGGTTTGCTTAACACGGGCTGTTATTTCTTTTTTTACTGAATAAAATGTCCAAAAGGGACAAAACGCAAACAGTACCGGGCTAAGTCTGATGCGATTCACAGTTCCCATACTAAAAAAAGTGCTATGCATGCGATGTACTGTGTTGTGCTGTGCTGGTTGAGTTGTGCTATGCTGTGCTGTGCGGTGTGGTGCTTGTGGTGTTCACGTGGTGTACTATGCTGTGCTGTATTGTGTCGTGCTGTGTTGTGCTGTGCTGTGTTGTGCTGTGTTGCGTTGTACATGTGTTGTGTTGCGTTGTGTCGTGCTGCACTGAGCTGCTGTGTCTTGCTGTATGCCGTGTTGTGTTGTGTCGTGCTGTGTTGTGCTGTGTTGTGTTGTGTTGTATTGTTCTCTGCTGTGCTTTGCTGTGCTGCTGTGTCGTGCTGTGTGCTGTGCTGTGTTCTGTTGTGCTGTGTTCTGTTGTGTTGCGTCGTGCTGTGTGCTGTACTGTGTTGCTGTGTCGTGTTGTGTTGTGTGCTATGCTGTGCTGTCCTGTGTTGCGCTGTGTTGTGATGTCTCGTAGTATCGTGTTACGCTACTGATATTTCACTGCTCTGCACTGATCGTCAGTTCTGCACTACCTTAATTGCTCACTGCGTTCACATCACACTGATTGACATCACCTCTGAAAATCTACACACACAAGCAGCTAGATATACCTTTCCAGCAGTGTCCATGACATCCAAAATGACTACTTCTTTATCCATTTCGAATTCATGTTTATACGTTGATTCTATGGTTAAAACAATTTAAAATCGTAAATCAAATTTTCTCTGACCAAATAAACCTTAAAGGATTTAACCGTTTGCAGTCTTTCAATTACTTTCAATTATAATAAAAAAAAATAACATCTCAACCCTCGTTGATCAAATCCATTTTTTAGCTTACTTGTCAATGCAAAAGCCGAGTTGTTTTTCTAAACCTTAGTTTTCCAGTTACTCAGCAGAAAGCGAGCTTGGTAGAAACTGGCCGCCGCTAGATAGAGCAACTACAACTGAAAAGACAAAAAGAATCCATCTAGGATTCTCGTTGCAACTAAAACTATTTAAGCTTGCAATTAATTGAGTTACAATTCTGTCTGTTAGTTAGTTAACGGAAAAATCAGAAAATTTGGTTTAGCTTAGCTGTCCACACTCACGTATCCGGATATTTTTGAAAAGGGATATTTTGTTTCTTCATTTTCAAAAATATTCCCGTCCACACATTGCGCACTCCAATCGTTTTCGGCTGTCCACACGAAAACGCTAAACGATTGGAATAAAATAGCATCTCCCACAGCGCAAGCGTGTTGCGAGTGATTCATTCTAAAATTTTCCCTCCACTCGTTTGGTACAATAAGTTGGTCAACAAAATTTAAAACCGACCATGCGCTCATTCGTCCTGGCCTGACCCGGAACCTCCGTGGCGTAGATGGCCTTCTGTTCAATTGTTTTACAACCCTTGTTCTCAACACTGACACGGAAAGCATCCTTCTTATGCTTAATCGCTTCCTCGCAGTCAGTTAGAAGATTTTTCAACGTTAAATGCAACTTATGCCAGCTTGTTATTAGGTTAAATTTGAAAGGTTTTCACGCGGGAAAACGCCGAAAAGAATAAACTTGACTCGATCTACGACGTCATCGTATTTGAAAACCTCCGTTTTCCGTTCTTTCTCACGAAAAAAGATTTAAAAAAACTCAATCTGGAGAGCGTTTTCGAAAGCGTCCGTTGTTGGTGCTAGAAAACGCCGCTTGCGTTTTGACGGAAGGCTGGAACGGAGAAAAAAAAAATCTCCGTCTTTGAAAACATCTGGATACATGTGGACAAAGAAAGAATTAAATGTTACTTAAATAAAACATAAAAGCATAATTCATATTAATTGCTCTTAGCTGGCTAGGATGGATTAAAGAAACATATGATACTGCGGAACATAGTTCATGGTACTTTCTAGTTTTTGCACATTCCTAACAGGCAGAAAAATAGAAATCCACGTGCAGCAGGCGCAATTACGTACCAAGTGTGCTGTCGTACTCTCCAATGAATCGTCTGGTCAAAAGCCGAACTGTTAGAGCTATTTTAAAATGAAAAATCAAACAGAATTGAGAACTGATACGAGGTTAACTAAGGGTCTGGATGGAGCTAGCTGATAGCTGATACTCGCCCAAAATTTTAACTGATAGCTAATATTTAGAAAATGTTTTGGTTGATAACTGATAAAGAGGTTTTTAACTGATAGTAGATATTTTAAATCTTTAACAAAAGGCATCTGCAGCCTTGTTGTTTTAATTCAAAAGCTCAAAAAAAAATCAAACAAAATTGAAAAACGGTGTAATGTCAGTTGAGTAAAGGAAAGTTGAGGAAAGTAAAAAAGTTGTTCTAAGCTTTGCAATTTATCCTTGAGTAATGTAATATGTGACATTATGGAATTGTATATGCAAAGTACTAGTCGGTTTTACACCATTTTACGTAAGTCTGCACTGTTTGGACCATTAGCTTACACGAATTCGTTTAAAATAACTGATAATCGCGAATTT
>JAOBYF010073008.1:0-12076 GCA_025403605.1 Parazoanthus darwini | reverse complement strand
CCAGTAAGGTTTGGCCGCTGAGCACTAACAAACAGATATAGTGATATGAATGTGATAAGATAAAGTGCTCTACAAATATCCCAAGTAATACTTCTGAGCGAAAGCCCTAGAAAGGAAATTGGCCCACATGGAGAAAGAGAAAAAATCTTTGACCGCGGCAGGAATCGAACCCACGATCTCCGGAAAAGTGGGAGCTCCCATCTGGCCTTGCAGTTCAGTTGGTAGAGCAATGGTGACCTGTTCCGGAGGTCGTTTTTAGTAAGACGAAGGTCGTTTTTAGTAGACGAAGTTCTGATTCATTACGTAACTCTTCTTTTCGAATCGTTCGCATAATATAGCACAGATTCAAGTTCAAGCTTCAAACTAAATGAATCCTTAGTTCGGTAAATACATCGGATAGCTTGGAGGAATGAGTGCTACAGGCAACTGTTGCCGCAAACTGTACATTCTCTGAAGTTTTTAAAATCAGATAACCTAGTTATTCTCAAGGGTGTTTCGACATATGGGGCTATAATTTTTTAAGTATTAAAAGGCCAGTTCACGGGTTTGTACGTGTTTTGAATCACAAGCTTAAACCTCGATAAACAGGCATTGTTCAAATACCAATCTGAATTTTTCGCCAGGCAAGTGCATGGTGCGGTTGGTCTGTCTTAAGCGGCGATTTAAGTTGGGTTTTAAGGACTTGTCCTATTATGGATGGTGTTATCAATTCTGGAAAATAAAGTGATAAATTGGTTCAAATGTATCAGACCTGGACAGACGTGATTTATCAATGGTCTCTTTAGTCTGATTGTGTTGAGTTTACCTGTAACAATGCATTAGCTGATAGAGTAACTCTTCCGTTGTTTGTATCATGAAGGGTCATTCGAAACCCCGAACTGGTTCAGGACATGCTGATAGGAAGACGCATGAAATCATAGATTCAGACCGTGTTCCAGTGTTAAGTGGAGAGCCTGTCAGCAAGTCCAGACAGAGTGAAAGAGCTAAATGGAGAAGGTACAAAGTGTCGTGGGTGTAAAAGCGTTTTTATTATAATCAGGACAACAAGGATAGATGCTAAGTTGCATATTCTCAGGAATAACCTTACTTTGTAATGATTTTGTTAAGTCAAAAACAACTGAAAGAAAGTGCAAAGTTAAATACGCCTATTGTGTGTGGTTGACCGTTCTGGAAAAGATGACGACTGTTACATTTACCCATACATCGTAATACGTGTACGAAAATCCTAAAAAAGCTCATAGCGAAGTTATGAAAGCTTCAGACTAAGTATACACAACGTTGTTATTGTTTAAGGATGAATATCGCTAAAGAATATATATAATATATGGCTTTCCCTATGCCTACTGGCTTTGTTAGGTTTGCAAAGTATCGTGGTAAATGTACAGCAACCAGCTTTTTTGGTACAGTCAGTGAAATTGGTAAGCTATGTAACCCTATAGAACTTTTAGTGACTGTCGACATGACTTGCTTGGAACCGTTAAATTACCTATTTCGTTTTGCGTGGGGACTATGTTCCTCGATTTAGTGTTCACCGTTGGACCTAACAGTATTCAGATCAATCGGTGATTGTCAACTTGACTTGGTTGGAACCTTTATACTACCTAATTGGTTTTCTGTGGGAACTCTGTTCCTCAATTTAATGAACACTGTTGGGCCTAACTTAAATAAGATCAATCGGTAAGCTATCTTCAGCCCTGTAAAACGCTCAATGATTGTCAACTTTATTTAGTTGAAACCTTTATATTACCTATTTGGTTTTGTGTAGAAACTATTTTCCTCGATTTAGCGTTCACTGTTGGTCCTAACAGTAACATGATGTCCAAGGAAGAGTACCGTGACGGGAGTTCTTAAGTTTGTGTTTGATTTACTACAGACAACAAGAACAGAGTCTGGAGGAATCGTTGAATGTGCTCTCACTGTTTGAGAAATCTCACCGAGGACGGATTACGCAAAACTTGGATCTTGCGAGCAAAGGTCAGTGGGCACACCTAACAGCTCTGTTAGAAAAGTGCATGTTATACTGCTGAGAAAAGAAGTTAATTATCGCAGATATAGCATTGATAACATTGATACAATGTCAGCATGGCAAAATTAGTTGACTTGCAGGGGATTACATTGTTCATTCCACCACATGTGATATGAAACTATAGTGAACAGTAAATTGGAAACTGGTTGATGAAGTCTTATTCTAAAGTTTCTGGTTTTGCTGAAATCTTAGATTACATCTGTAACGTACATCTTGAGGTTATACTTAAGCATTCAGTTAACGGCAGGTTGTAAGACTCAGTATATAGTGGTATCACCTTATACTGGTTTCCACACCATATTTTGTAAGAAAGTGTTGCATGTAAGTGTCCTAGACCCGCTTGTAATCATGACTCGCAGGGACAATTCTAAGAATAATGTAAACAAAAATATTTTTTTACTTTAGCAAAGATAGTTACAAAATCGGTGTCCTATTTTCTTTTTTACTAAATTTACAAAATGAAAGGAAGAATTTAAAGAGCTGGAACGATACTTCACTGTTGATAAATCTGATCATGTCTGGACAGGTGATGCTCTTGACGAATTTTTGTCAAGTGAACTATAAAAGCAAGTCAGGCATTCGCGGGACGAGAACATAGCCTCTGAAGATACCCAGTATTCTTGCGCTGAAGAGTACCAGTAAGATCCTGATTTCTTACATTTCTAAAAATCTCTTAAGCAATATGATGTAAGCTTTTAAAGCAAAGTATTGACATAGTATACCCTGTCTAGCTGGGTGTTAAAGAAAATACTTGACGCCTACATTGCGGGCAAAGTGCAAGACTGAAGACCGACCATGAGTCACTTTGTCGACTTCCGGTGTTGTGAGCGAAGTATTTGTCCTTTGTTACCCAGGAAAAGTAAACTATGTAAATGACAGGAAAGAAGTTTAACAACTTGCCTTATTATTCTAAATTGATTGTGTAAATCTGTTTCGCTTCAAACCTAAGATTAGATTCGGTTTTCGTTACTATTTTTCAAAAAGTTAAAAGTGACTAGGTGAGGTGGTAAGTTTTGTTTTTGGTTTTCAGTTTAAGCCTGCTAAATTTGTTCCTCTATACTTACATTTTAGGGTTGAGGAGTTTGAAATTCCTCAGCTACCAAAAGGAAAGGAGCTAATAATGAACATAAAAGACACGTGGGGGGACAGACATTACGTGGGTTTGAATGGGATCGAGGTATTTACAGACTCTGGGCGACCAGCGGAAATTTCTGAGGTATGTTACCGGAAGTGAAATAGCCAAGTGTGATTGGTCTCTTATAGTCAATGGTGATTGTCAGTGGCGGAACATGTTTTCATTTTGAATCGCAGATATCGGACATCCAGATTATTCATGTTTCTGAATTTTTTCCAACCCACTGTTGCATGCCAACCATGGTATCTCTTATTCAATCTTCAATTTTTCCACAGCTCTTTATTATTTTTGTATATAATGTGAAAATGAAAGTTGATTAAACTAAATTGTTATCACAGTGATAATCTCGTCGCTCAATTATTGACGGAAAACTTATTGGTCTGGTGTTTTGGCTCAGGAGCAAACTCGAGCATTAAATACTCCTCAGATGCAATAGCCCATTTCCGAATTACGCTCCACTGCTCATAAACAAAACCTTCAGGTCGAGGCTAGGTGCTCACTTTTTATACATTTGTTGTATTTTTGAGCACTTAGCCTCGATTCGATGCTTTTGTTTGCCGGCAGTGGAGCGTAATTCGGAAATGGGCTATTGTTATTTCGATAGTTCCCTACATACTTTGCGAACCTGCAGGCAAACGTGCGACTCATTACTATGAAGTTCTTGTCTAAGTTCAAACCAAGCCCGGTCTTCTACCGTCTGCTTTCTACATAAACTACAACCAAACAGTGAATAGAAGCAAAAAAATGTTTTTTTCAATCAAACCTGCCTTTAACTGCGTTTGCTCTTCAAGGTTACTGAATAGTGCTCTTATTTCAGTACGGTTCCTGAACTTTTTTCTCGAGCGATTGCATCTAAAACCACATCCATCACAACGTTCTCAGCGAGTCATGCTCTCCCGCAAATCTGGACGGTGGTCCTAATTTTGACACCTCCTGTCAAATATCTAGCCAATAGAATTTTGCATTTCCTCAGAAACGCAAAACTCCTGCACAGATTTTCAGCATGTAAAGGCGACAATCCCTTTCCCATTCGGCTACCATGCTTCGATTTTCGATCACCGGGCGAAGGAAGGGGCTGTAGTCAATTTTTTAATATTAACAGATGTCCTTCAGGAGATTTTAAACGTACACCAAAAGCTAACTTTAGTTAGTACAGTAAATAGTTTAGATGTGTGGGAACATTATAAGGTGAGATTGTATGTGTGTTTAGCGCTTCATGTGTATGAATAAAACACAACGTTAGCGGAAACAATGGCTCGAGTTTATCGGAACTGGTAGCCAGATTCTCAGACCAACTTCAACGGTGAACAGCGCAACACTTTTGACTTGCGGTGGGCCTGTGGTTGCTGGTATATCAACTGGATACTACGCAGAAGACTGACTTCCAATCGACAACACAATGCTAAAAATCTTTACCGGGGTGCTGCATGGAAATGTTGTTGCAATAAATCTCAGAAGAGTTGTTCTGAAAATAAATATGCTAGCTGGTAAAGTTATAGTAAATGTTTGTGTTCGAAGTAACCAAAAAGGAGAGCAGTTTAATCAAAATATTGCAATCAGCACCTTTTTACGTTCTTGTTTGTAGTCGGCCTAGTTCTAACTCACAACAACAACAACAACAACAACAACAACAACAACAAAGAAATATATTCCACCTTAAATTTGTTTACAAGTAGTACACGTTAGTTAAGCAGTAAAAAGGTGTTGATTGCCTGGAATAACAATAAGGGCTATACGAGCAAGGCAACCAGAACTCTGATGTGATTATACATGTTTTGATCGGCATACAAGGTGAATATTAGACAGAAAAAGGAAGAAAAGATAAAGAAGTTAGTAAGTTACAAACAGTGAATAAAACATAAAAGAGAAAAAGGAATACGTTAAGACGACAACTAGAATTTTAAATAATTTCTAGTCTTTCTATACTTTTTTGTATTCTTTCCGCTTACTCTGACCATTACCCAGAAGAGGTCGGAGTTTACGGCATATAAACACTTGCTATGCTGTTAATACTCTAAATGCGACCGATCCGTCTTTCTGTGCATGGACGATGGAACACCAGTTATATAGATAAGCATTATGGCTAAGGCTCACTCTTTTGCATTTTTCAGAAAAGTCAGCCTAAAAATGCTCTTAAAACTACAGTTAACAGAACTTATTGATCAGTTTTTATGATTTTGATTTTGATGTTCCTAAAATTTGAGCGAACTTATAATGGTTGTTATTACAAAAAGGTGTGTGGCACCGAGTCCTTTAGTCAAATTCAGGGTCTAAAACAAAGAAACATTTTGAAAAAATGTCGACAGTTACCGTCATAACAAAGTTTTAAAATGTTTTTCGAAGTCGTTTTGGTGTAATTATGCAAAATATTTGAGCGTCGGAGAGAGCAGCTGGTATTTAAATAGAATTTAGAAGTCCAACGTTTTGTTTTTATTAACCAAATTAACCGGTTGGAGCCAAGATAATATTTTATTTCAAAACAGCACGACAGATACTTTTTTTTTTGTTTTGTTTTTTTTGGGGGGGGCAATCAAGAACAAGCCTTTCACTGTGGAAAAAAGCAAGAAAATTAAAATCTAAAATCTATAAAAAATAAAAAATATCTGTTTTTCTTCTGTTTAATAAACTGCGACAGAATATTTTTCAAAAACAGGCTGAAAATTTAGTGCTGTAAAAGTTATTAAGAATTATATTTTTAGATTAAAACTTGATAAAATTCCGAACCAATACAAAGTGATCAAAAAACAGATGGTCCAGTAATTTAGGTTCAGATGTCGCTTCCCAAACCCCCACTTTCCACACCCGCCTTGCTTTAACAACAACGACAAAATTAGTTTGTGTTCAAACTGAACTTTTTTAACATGAGTTCTACCGAAGAGACAAAAGTGAGCTCCGCTGGTTTTGTCAAACAAAAGAAGTACGACTGGAAAGACAGCAACTTGGATTTGTTTGGCTCAGACACAGAGAAAAACGTAAGTATTCAACTTTATCTGCAGAGGAGTACAACTCTTCCTGTCTACAAACTTATTGCTCCTGACATCTGCATGAAACAGTGCTGAAAGATAAACTCTAATTCATATTTGAGATAACGACAAAAACACTTTCTGGAAAAATTTTCTATAGTCTTTGTCGAGACTACATTTGCATTGTATTAGTTGTATGTCAGTTTAAAAACGGACATAAGTCCGAAGTGGTATGTTTCGGGTACTTCTGGAAGTCATTGATCAGTCGCAATGTAGAACAGAAGTTGTAAAAAAATATTTGTAAAACTTTTTGTATAAATGCAAACATCTCTAAATTTTAAAAAATAAACGTAAACTTACAGAAACCCAGTATACAAAAATTAAAATTTGTGTAAAAAAAACTCTGCTTGTTTGTCCTGCTGTGTTTTCCAAAATCGAAGTTTTAAATTTATCAACTTTTATAAGAACTGAATATTTACATTGTTTGAGAATAATTATTGACATTAAGCAGCTTTATACTCTTCAATATAAACAAAACTAATAGTTATTTTATAGGATTTTATTAGCTTCTTTAAAAGTTAGGACATTCTAAAAAACGAGTAACAGTAAACACTTCTACTATTCAAGAGATACAAAACGAATGGCCATGTTATGGGTTTCCATCAGCTGGTTCAAAAGTTAGGACATTCTAAGAAAAAGTAACACCAAACATTCGTTAAGTGATGTAGATGACAGACATGCCTTGTTTATATGAATCTCAAATTTTCAGATTTTACTGATTGCTCTATGCTCTGTCGAATTATGGACTCAATTTGGTTCAAAAATAATAAAATAGTCCTGAACTTAAATACGCTGGATAAATTTCGGAGAAAGTTTTCATAAGCTTTCAAACATCTGCTGAGTCCTTGGTCACATGACTGATTCAGTTCTGAATTTTGTTTTTTGCTATGTACATCAAGCAAATGAGGCAAATAACAAGGGCGGTAAAGTTCCCCTGTTTTCAACGGCCCGTCTATGTCCTAAATTTCAAGCTTTTCGTGAGATATTTCCCGCCCAGGTCTGTCCTTAAAAGTTGGTTTTTGCGAAGGTCTTTAGCATTATTGATAAACAAGAATTTTTGCTGCTGTTCAAATATTCTACAACGTCTAGAGTGTATATCAAAAATTAGGCATTGAAATAAATATTTTTAGCCTGTGATATAATATCTCTTTTTACATTCCGTTAGCCAGTCAAAGCACAAATTATATCTATTTCGTTTTATAATAACATTTAACAGTAGAAGCTATTCATTGTTTCTCAGTCTGTTCTGTTTTCAAAGCGACACGTTGCTACAGTTTTCGTTCGTTCATTTACGTCAAAAGTCCCAATAAAGGTGCTGTGATAAATCTGGAACTAAAGGCTTTATCTGAATTTACTCAATTGCCGACTCATATTTCACATTTAGATAAAGAAAGAGTCAGCGGAGTGTGAGCCTGCGTGGGATGGAACACGTGACCGACCTGGGTTGAGGGTGTGGCGAGTGGTACAGTTTGAGGTAAGGTCACGTGCCGTATACTGTCACATGTTAAGGGTGGCGACTGCAAGGCCTGTACCGTTAGTTACGGCGCAAACGAAAAAAAAACAAAACAAAGAAAACATAATTTAAGATCCAGATCAGAGTGAGTTTTATAAAACTAATATAATTTATTGTTTTTGCAGTATGTACCGTGAACTAACCAATCGTTGTACGTGAAGCATTGATTGGTCGAATATTTGTCATAGCTTTTCTCGATTTACATTAAACGGTAGGGACCTCAAGATTTCTGGACATCAAGGGTACGAAGACAACTCACATCTCAGTGAAATCATAAAATCTTAGTACAATCAATCTTGTTCGGAACTCCGACAGAATGATGGGTAAAGGACGCTCCGAAAGGTCCCATTAAGGTCAATTTGGTAGATTTGGTGGCGCCCTGGTCGAGTGGTTAGCGTGTCTGATTCGTAACTTTGAGGTCGCGTGTTTGTCCTTGAAATCCATGGGGGAGTCCCCCATATATAATTTATACGGGGGCGTGTCACCTTACGGGTGTGCGTTTTTGACCTTCTGGTCATAAGCAGGGTATAAAACATTGGTTGCGATCAAACGAGGTTGATATGGTATGTTTTTCGCCGTGAGGTTAGGTGTAAAGCTGGCGTTTCGAGCGTTAGCCCTTCGCCATATTCGACTCACTCGCCAACGCAGAGAAACAGTTTTTTTCAAAACTAGTCTTCCAGTACAAAACATTGGGATTTATGAAAGATCGTCAAAAACAGGGTCTAGAAATTACGTGTTTTAGCGCTTAGATGTGTGAATGAACAGGGTCAGTGTCTGAGTGTCCAGGCGGAACCCTTCTACGCAAACTTTAATTGAGTAACATACCCCTCCGTCCCCTAGGGGCCTTGAACAAGGCACTTTAGTCCCGATTTGTCTCAGTCGACTCGGCTGTATAAATGAGTACCAGCTTCTGCTGGAAGTTACCCTGCGATTAATTAGTGTCCTGTCCAGGGGGAGTCACAGACTCTCATCCGCTTAACACTATGGAAATCGGAGATAAGCGTTGGTCTTATATTTTTACAGCTGACAGAACTACCGACGTTAATACTAGAGTCGCATCAATCCACTGCACGTTTCTTCAGCTTACTTTAGTTCTTATAGTGATTGCCACTCACGAAATGCTCTATAACATCAACCTTTAGATAACCGACTGGCCCGAAGAGCGTTACGGTGAATTCTACAATGGAGACACGTACATTGTGTTGAAGGCAGAGAAGAAATGCGAGGTTTGTTTGTAACCAGCCGACTCTCCTTTTGGTTTTGCGAAGGTGGCGGTGCTAAGTGGGAAGCAGACGCTTACTTCTTCCCATCATCCCACTCGCGCTTCCCACGTGGCATGACTGGGGACGAAACAGAGCTTGTTGTCACAACCTTTTTGACAAATCTGCTCAACCTCAGAATGTTTGAAAGCGAAACATGACTATAAAATTGAGTTACCTGACTCACGGTGGTTTCTCTTTTTCTCAGCAGTTTGACTTGTATATTATTTTTATTATTTATTAACTAATGTTTTATATAGGAAGCTCTATTCATTTTCATGATTTTCAAAAGGGTCCTAAGAAATAAAATAAAATAAAATAATAATAATAATAATAATGGGTCCGTGCACGGTTCGGCCAAACATTATTTTCTTTTTTCCTGGGTTTGTAGCAAATAGCAAACACAAAATTTTTAGCGTTTAAGTTGTTTTATCGAAGTTGAATGATTTTTGTTCATAACAAACTAATTGTTTATGAAGCATTTTTCTATTTTTTCTGCTTTACAAAACGTTTTACTTCTTAACAAAAACTAAAGAGCTTCAAAATCGTCTTTTGGGATATTTGTAAAATTTTCTTTTCACAAATTACTTAAAATATCTCAAAAGACGATAAAAGCGTTTCAATTTGTGGGCTTTTCTTTTTTCACATTAAGTGCAAAAGACGCAAAATAGAATTTCACTTCCGTTTTTTCCTTTTTTGTGTTTGTGTACAAAAAACGAAAAAAGCTATTTCACTTCCGTTTTTTCCTTTTTTTGTGTTTGTGTACAAAAAAACAAAAAAAGCTATTTCACTTCCGTTTTCTCCTTTTTTGCGTTTGTGTACAAAACTGTCCAAAATGTTGATTTTTTCCTTTCGTTTCTGCACGTTTTAGTTTTCAAAGACTACTTTCTCATTTTGTCATACTTAATTGTCAGGTTTGGGGCGGGGTAAATTTTTTTCTGCCAGTTTTGAATGTAGCTGGGGTTTTTGATACGAAAATAACCTTAACCAGGTTGCGTAAAAGATTTTTAAGACGGGAAAATATTTTTCCTTTCGCCCCAAGCCCGGCCACAAATCATACATTTACTGAAGAAACTGTTTGCCTCAAATCAAAAGAAAAACAGAGAATACAAAAGCGTTTTAAATAATTCTCAGCAATAAAAAATATATGGTCCCCATTAACAATTTTGTCTTTTTAGATAAAATGTTAGGGATTTTTTCAAACAACTCAGCTATTGGTAAAATATAACCCACGCAGTGAACGGCGCCGGGCCAGATTCACCTACACGTGTCATCTAACAAGTGCGCGAACCGGAACAGAGGTCCGAGTGTTTTGACCCTGCAACGGTTACCCACGCGGCATGTTTTTAATAAAACAACCCTAATACAATCATGGAACTCGCCTGGGGGATTTAACTTTGCCATATCTAAAACTTCTACTTGACGGTTTCTAGATGTCTCTTCTAGTATAGTTTATGACAGTAATACCGGGACTCATCAATATATTACACGGTTTTTTTTATAAGAACAACAAGGGTCAGATTTGCCAAAGATTTTAAGCAAATATATGGGAAAAATTAAGAACAACTAAGGCTCAGCCAAATTTACTGGTTCTTATTAAAAAAAGCGTGTAATACAAAGAAGTTGATATAAGCGAAATCAAGATTGAAGCAAAACTTACCGTACTCAGTAATGTGTTACACATTTAAAGACATTGAAGTGCTCTCCTCTCTCTTTTCAAAATAGACTGTCAAAGCAATTCCTATTTCATGAGGTATTATTGAACATTTAGCTTTAGTTGTGACAATTTTCACTTTAGTTCCCCTGATTGTTTTAGCGAATTTGCTATATGCGGCACAACAAGGTTTTAAAAGCGTTAAATTGTTAACGTTTGCACGATGAAGTAAATGTTTCCACAATAGTCTTGAATAAAGTCAATACGAGGAAGGATCTTTAACTGAATTTTTGAGAAAATTTAACAAACAATTGCATGGAAGTTATCTTTTCTGCCACTCAAAAGATGTGATAGAAAACATCATAGTCCATTATTGATAATCTGTTAAAGAGATAATGTAGTTTTTAGTTTTATTAATATAAACATCTAGCCCACGAACATATATATATCAAGAAATACCATACACAGTCACGGCTGATTTGTTTCTTGCTCTCGTGAAAGAGTTTTATTGTTATTTGCTTTATAATGTTTGATTCTTCTTTTTCAAATTAAAAATGAATGAAGCACTATTCTAAAGAAGATCACAATTTTTCAACATGATTTTAGTTTTTTCTTTAGATGTAGAATCTTCAGCCAAGTGGCTGCAAGTGGGCAAAATGTTAAGGAATGACAACTAGAGTCGTACTAACCGTTAAATGACGGACATCATTGATTTCTTATACAAGCTTTTGAGCACAACACACATTTTAAAGTGTTTCACGAGCTGGGACCCCATTCTCCCTACAAAACGTGGCCTTATTTATCTGTTCGTTTATCTCGAAAACAAAAAATAAAAATAAAAACTGCTTGTGCTCTATATGTTCGAGTTCTATCTGATTGATATATTCATGTAACATGCCAAACTCAATTGGTTCTGTTGCACACGAATAAATGCGGAAAAGGCAAGGCGGAGGTACTCATGCAATATCGACGATATCATTTATTTATCCGGTTTACCAAACTCAACAGGCTCCGTTGCTACAGACTAGAAAGAAAAAAAAATTCTGAAAGATCGTTTATACAGGCGGAGCTTCTCATGAAATTTTTTAAATTAAAATCATTTATTTATGTGGTTTTGTGTTTTTCTTAACACACTTTGAAGATCCCAATATCATGTTTATAAACAATTAAATTTATTTAAAGCCCAGCTCACACAAGTACATGAACACAATCGCAGACGCAAGTGCATGGAAAAAACTGTGATATTGAGGTGACGTAGACACAAATATTTTTTTTATGTGCGTATGCCTTTTCCTTGTGTTTGCGCTCTCTTCAAGATAGACCCAGTCGCGGGCCCTTTCTTTGGCAATTTCAGAAACATTTTATAAGAAAAACATTAAAAAATGATAAGTATATCTGGCTGGATTTTCAAAAAGGTACTCTATTGAAATGGGACAAAATAGGCCTCGTTTTCTCTTAAAATCACC
>JAOBYF010072897.1:0-12077 GCA_025403605.1 Parazoanthus darwini | reverse complement strand
ATCACTACATTTTACTGAAAAAATATTCTTTAAAATCAACTTCCGGTCCAAAATTTAGGGGGGGGGGGGGGCCTTTGCCCTCCCGGCCTGACGCTAGCTACGGCCCTGATGTTCTTATTTTTATCAGCCTAAAAATGTTCTTATTTTGTTCTTAACAGCTAAGTTTTCCGTAGGGGGTTTAACTCGCCCAAAATTTGGTAAGATGCTTTTGTCCCTTTTGCAAGACAGACTATTTTTGTGCCTTTTGCAAGACAGACTATTTTTGAATGACATGGGTGCGTTATCGGAGAGCTGAGAATTGTAGCTGTGTAGGGCTACTGCAGTTCAATGTACACTTGCATAATTTTTTTATTCAGCCTCAGTTTGTTCTTATTTTGATCTTATTTTTCGGGCAAACTGTTCTTAACAAAAAAAAGAGTTTATTGTTGTACAGAGCGTTTTCATTCATCCCCAAAAGAGGAAAAAGATGTAGACAAATAACAGGGCTACTGTCCCAATGGGAGAGTACTACTCAAAAACGACGAAACTGTGTCTTAACTCGCCATATAAGGAAGCCAAGCAACATTTATAATACAAATGCAGACACCAGTCCCCAGCTGGCAGCTGCAATTGCTAAGCACTGTTTGTTCTTTTTGTGTTATTTGACAGTTTGCTTTGTTTAGAAGGTCATTGCAAAGGCCTATTTGTAAAAGCTAACAAAACCTGGCCACCTTTTCAGAATTATTTGGTTTTCACGGAAGCAAGGAGAAGTAAAGAACAGACGAAAATTGGTGTAAGTCGCATGCTTTCCCCTTTAATTCGCGGTCCTATAAATAAAATGAACATTCAATAAATACACTTGATCAATAAACTGTTAATATCTGGTATCTTTTAGCCCACATGAAACTAATCTATTTAATATTTGTTAATCTGTTTTAGGCAACCGACCGTAACAGCGTTCGCCGCACGTTGCTCATCCGGTATTAAAACGGTGTTTGTATACCGCATATAGCGGATTATAACTGAGGACATTGCAGTACTTCTTACAACATGTCTCAAACTGCAACATTTCGTCGACTTTTGTCTCGCATCTTCGGCATAATTCTTTTGGCCGCTCAAGGAGCCGTGTTGGATTTATATCTCGTTACTGGAAACTCCAATAAGTCCTCGTGGATCGCATGGGTCGTTACGGACATCATCGTGTTACTGGTGTGGATTTTCACCATGGTCAAATCACACAAACGACTACAGAAAAATATCGCCATACAGAAAAAAGACGACGGCCAAATATTGAAGGATGAACTCGCCTATGCCTATTTGGCGTGGATAGTTTACGCGCTGCATCTGGTGCCGCAAGCCGCGGTAATAATGAAACTTGTCGCCCATAAACTGGATGAGGGTACCACGCTCTTTGGTCCCAATTTGTTGAAAATGGATTTTTGTTTGACGCCGGTTCTGTTTCTATTTCTCGTATTTGCCCATCACGATGCAAAGCCAAACTCGCGACGAAAGTTCTATTTGGAGAAACTGCTGGGAATGGTTACGCTTGATTTGTTCGACAGCGTGGAAATGTTGGAGTACCTCTTCGACACGGAGAGTGTGCCGTCATCAATTCACAACGCCATCCTTGTCTTCGCTTCTAAATTTCTTCCTGCCAACACTAGCTCTGTATGAGCTCAAACACAACAAGTTCCATGACAGCGGTGAAGTATCTCCAGTCTCGTTCAAGCTTATGTACATTTGCATTTTCCTGCTGTTTGTAAACATACCTTTCTTGGTCATTCGCTTGATTCTGTGGCATAAGTACAACTTGGATATCAGCGTTTTACTCGCCAAGAATGGACTCGGCATTGTGTTGGGACTGTTGGAGATCGGAGAGTTCATTGGGGAGCAACGACCCAAGAGGTGCGCCTCGTGCTCCAAGACATACATCAAAGAGTTCTACAAACCACATCGTGAAAAGTGTGGTAAAGAAGAGAACGGCCTCACAAATGGAAAATGCGAAGAGGATTCAAACGGACACGTTTTGAACCGAAACAAATCCTATCAGCTGGAAACTTTTGTATAAGACAACTGTTCTCGGAGGACATCCAATTGACGACGTGAACTGCACAGTTTGCCGCAGGGTGGATAACAAGGGCGGCTATGTAAATTTTCGTTCTTTATGGCCCATATATGTTCATATTCTTGGGATTTTTGTGCGGTAGTCAAAACGGCAAGATTTGTCTGCAAGTTGAAGTTGTCCTCGAATAAAGTTTGTTATTTATAATTTAGCAATGCAAAAAAAACACACAAAAAAACAAAAACAAGCCAATAGGAATCGAAATGGAACCAATTTTTATAGAAACTCGGAACCTGAAACGTTTGTTTTAAGAGTTTGCTTTCAAGGAACCGAGTTTTTGGAATTGATGAAAAAAGATTGGTTTATCTTGTGAATGACATACATGGAACCATAGTTAGTTCAATGAGCTATGATGGAACGTGATAATTGTCATTGAGTGCCTATAGCCGCCTTCTTGCTGATATTAAGATTAAACAACTGAACACAATATAGTGGAACGTATATCAGTAATTAGAGCACTTTGTTATCATATCAATTAGAGACTTAGATCTAGAGATATATATCAAAACTTCTGTATAGTGCAACTCTTACCCAATGGGTTTAGTTTGAAACCCGGGAAGAAACAGAATGTCTTAGGAGAGGGATACTTCTTAACACATGGGGGCCATTTCGTTAAAAAGAGTCCCCTACAGTCTATACTCCTTCAGTTATATCTACAACAAAAAGTCAGGTACATACAAAAATGTTTGACCTTTTTATGCATCTCGGGAGAATCGAAAATCGTTTCACGTTCACGCAAAAAAGCAGGCAGTCAATTTCATGTGTAAATAAATGGAAAGCGAGTCACGTTTTACGTCAGTACAGTGTATACGCAAAAATATTTATCACGTCTTATATAGAAATAAGACTACAGAGCACAGATATAAATATTTTACTCACTCATACCCAATAGGTCTGGTTTGGGTTGATTTTGTACATGCAGGTATTTTAGCCTTGGGGGTATTTTTGACGATTGTTGTAATTAATGTAACTAGTATTCGCTTTATATTATACCGGCCGTCAAGTATCACCTCGATCATCCTCGGAAACTCAGGGCGTCGGGAAGGGAAGACGAACAGGAGAAAACAAAAACACGGAGGGAAATGAAAAAAGGCTGTCCTTCTCCCTTTCCTGTGTTCTAATCTTGCTTTACCTCTCCCGATCAGCCCTTGGGTTCACCACCAACAGATAAAAAACATTGATTGATGAATTGCGGCCTACTGTTCATACATTCGACCGTTTTATGACGCCTTATAGCTGCAGTGTACACCTCTCGTGCTTGCCACCGCTGGTACAAGATCGTGTCTGATTTGCGACCGAAAGGTTGCGATTTTGAAGCGTTTTTGCTACTTCAGCGTGTCTCTAAGCAAAGCTAAACAGTGAAGCTATCTTTTGTTGTTTACATATGCTCATGTAACAGGTATATAGCTAGTGGTGCTGACTGATTATAGGGTTGATTCAGTTAGTGCTGTCCAATGGCACTTGAAGTATTTACAGTTGACCGAGTCGAACCAATGGATAAGTGAAAATAGGATCAGTCAGTTTTATTTGGTATTATCATAGTTCGAATTCACAGAACTAACTGGTTGTGAAACTCAACAAACTTCAAAAGGAGTGTACAAAGTTGCTTTGTCTTAGGTTGAATTGAACGAACCGTGGCAGTGCACATTGTTTTGTTCAATACTGTAAGTGAGCACAAATATTCTTACTAGATAATTGCTCATATGCATTTCAATACCTTTTGTGTTTTGTTCACCGCTAATAATTTATTTATAATTTATTTACACTCCGAAATTAGTAAGAATATTACACAAGGGATTCATAGGTTTACAAATCAATGAGTACAGGCCACCTGTAAATAGCCACAAGGGCTAATCAAGACAGAAGGCCTAAGGAACAAAAGAGACAGAGAGAACAAACACCTAACTGGCCGAGTTTCATAACCAGTTCGCTCTATTAACTATGGTAATATGAACTACTTGTAATAGCTTAAGCCCGGGGGATACTCCCGTACACCAACTATGTAGCATGTCATAGTGCGGGGCCAAACACGCACTGCGATTAATACAAGAAATAAAAGGAACAGTAAAGCTCAACTTCAATCAGCTCAAATTACTTAGACAGATATTCCCGGGACAGGATCGCCATTTTTATGTGCAGGAACATGCCGTCACAAACGCGGTTCCAACACGCCTTTTTGTTCACACGGGGTCTGCAATAGTCTTCACTGCCTTTTTGTTCTTTGGCTTTGTTCTTTCGTTCTCGTTTTTTACGACCCCTACCCCCGTCTCTGTCTTTCTTGGTGGGGAATGCGGCCGCGGTAAAAAACGAAAAAAGAATAGAATGAGTTCCTGTTTATGGGTGTTAAATTTATACGCGCCAAACTCAACACTCACAACTAAAACTCGCCATGTTCAAAAACAACTTTACCAGACTCATTGCCAACCTGTCTAAAACTGATTATTTGTTCACATTGTTGTCGCTCGTGATCATCTAAAGCTGCAAAATTTGGCCAGAGGACTAAGCGAAAGCTTGTTTGATAACGAATGTGTGCTACCCGTAAGTAAAAACGCCCAAAGCAATATGAGTTAAAAGGGGAGCATGGTAGTAATTCTTTAACGTCAGAAGATCAAATCGATTTTATGACGGCTCCTATTCTAAAAGTCATCGTGCAAAACAGTCGGAAATTGCTGTGTTTCCTTCTAACAATTTTAATAAAACTATGATTCTAAAGAAAATGCGGGAATGCTGTGCATGCATTCAAGTTTCTTTTCTTTCCTGGAACACAATGTAATATTCACAACGTCTTTATATTAGCGCGATCTTACAGATCCTATATACGCGACACGAACGACTTAATTCACTCTTTTTCTATAAGAATGTCCAATTTTAGGACTGAGGCTTGATGTTCTTAATTATTCTACATATTTCAGCATCTAATGTTGTAAGAACGATCTTGAGAATTGGGTACATACTACCGTGTTCAAAGTACAGTAACTTAGTGAAGTTTTAAAAGCAGTACAAGTGTCGCTATACACTTGGTGCAGCTATAAGGCGCTGTTGCACGAGCATTAGGTATTATTTAACAGTTTAACAACAAATTATCTCTTAGTCTGTTCTTTTAGGAATCATGAGAACTTTTCAGCCTCAACTTTCTTATAAAAAGGTTCTAATAAAGAAAAAGAGTGTAGTACAATAATTTATATGCCTCGCTTTTGTTATCGAACAATGACATAGATTTCGTTTGATTGTCTCAAAACAAGGCAATGCGACAGCTTATTAAATAACTCTGTCTTCTGAATTTTTAACTAACTGGGGTACAAATGGTCAGGTGGAACCAATGTTTTTGGCAAACGATATCCGCGTGGTACTAGTTTCATAATATATGCAAAATATTTACAGCAAGGCAGAAAGATATTCTACAGTAAAATCGCAAATCAAGCAAAACCACATCAACCCTAAGTTATGAAACTGATATATCTTGTTCTTCTTCTGTTTGTGTTTCAAGGTCCTTGTTTACATTATCTTCGTCGTGACAAATCGTCCGATGAAGCAGAAGTCCTAGCAGACCTCCCCGCTGCGTAATGGCGTGAGTCAAGAGTCTCTCTTGTTCGTACGCTTCTTCTAACTTGAGCCACTGCAAGAACAGAAACGCGCACAAGGTTAATCTGTATTGCCTGCTGCACACCAGCGACACATTTGCAATAGACTACGAGTAGTCCCTATTTTTCCTCCGGAAGATCGTTGAGCGAGCGATCGAAAAAAGCGATCGAGAATCCAAGATGGTGCGCGAAAACTGAGGCGAGCGGAAAAATAAAAGGGGGAGGGGAGATTTCCCAGAGGTAAAATAGGGGCTACTCGTAGTCTACTCAGTCCCCACTCAGATCTGTTTTTGAGCCCTAAATCAGGGGGCGGAGTACTCGCACACATTACCCATACAGGAATGTGGCGCCAAATAGGGTCGTGATTTTGGGGATTTCTGATCTTGAATTCGGTTCAATCTTCGAGACCTTTTCTTAGGATGGGTTGCCATCTCAACGCACAGAAGCCTCAAAATATCAACAGCGATCTTAAACTCACGGATAATTCGCTCATTAAGTCACGCTTTGCATTACACGTGCTGCACGTTAGATTTTGTCACCTGTAATGATTCAGATTTATTTTTTTGAAACCCACACTATGATAAGTGTTTTTTATTTATTTATTTATTTATTTATTTATTTATTTGTGAAACTCACACTATGATAAGTGATAAATGATAAGATATGGGCTTTTGGAGAAGCTCCTATTGGTTTACAGACAGGAGGGGGGCTTTTTTAGACCACCGTAAGTTTTTAAAATGCTTTCTCCTCTCCCCCTAAAATTTGACGTGAGTATCAAATCATTATTGAGCTCTAGGTTTAGTATAATCACACACTTTAATTTTGTTACCATGGTAACTATACATAAATAATGACGTCACTTTAGAAAGTAATAAGGCAAATTTAAAACTTAAATTTAATATGGTTTTGCTATCACGTGCCGTTATAATGATGTCTTAACTGTCAAACTTTCGAACTTTCAAAAATGCAGCTGATCAAGAACTTTGATATTTGGTTCATCTTTTCTTAGCGATGAACAACTGAGTCGGCAACATATTCTATCAAGTTCAGTATTTCATAAAAAAATTAAAATCGTTTTGCCAGTTGATAACGCAAACCATGTAGTATTTCCTCTGTTTTCAATGCACGATTGAACCCATATGCGTTGCACTTGTACTACATTTATAGACTTAGTTAAACCAATAAGCTAAGTAACAGTGCTAGTTCCTTAGATGAGCATTCTTGCTTTTGAACAAACGCTCAACAAATATGTTTAGATAAAAAAAGAACTACAAATTTTGCACACCTTTCTGACCTAGAAAACAACAAATAAATCTAGCCCGATTGGTGGTCATTTCAAGGCAGTGCTCAGCTATCCTTTTCATAGCAGGTTGGCTAAAGGGGTATATTTCAACAGTAGAGGGCAAAAGAGGCTAGTAAATGTTTCATCCTTTAATCATATTTTATGGAGGGGTGGGTGGACAACTACTTCTCATATTCTCTCCCCTAGCCAAGTGCAGCTTGACTCCAACTGGAACAATGTACATTTATTTAATATCATCAAAATATAAAAATATAAAATATCTGTCTTCGAAATAATTTGATAAAATTAAAATATCATATCATATGAAGGATTATCAAATTTAATGCCATCAGGATTCGATTGGCTTAAAAGAACTTAATATGAAGATAACAAAAACAACAACAATTTATTTCCACTTAGTATGATAGATAAATGCATATGAATAGATGACAGTATTAGTAGTTGGATAGTGGATGGACACCCAAAATAACTTTAAGAGCTAATCTAGTCGGGTGCCCATAAGTCATTTAAAATTTATGAAGCAAATTACTCTAGATGTGATCAAATTAAAGAACAAGGAAAACTGCATGTACACATTACAACCTGAGATACTAATAACTGACAAAGACAATAGAGTAGACCTGTAAGCCTTGAATGCAAGAAATGAAAAAAATTATGTTAAACACTTAGGAGTACTAATTGATAGTAATCTCAGCTTTAAATACCATATTGAACACACCTACAGTATAAGCATAAAAAAATGCAAAACTGTCAGTGAGAATGCTTGCCAAACTTTGACACTTCATTCCTCAAAAGGCTCTAGTACGAATCACTAATTTTTCTATACATTAACAATGCAGTTACATTTACAGTCTGGGGTTTAGCCAGTATATATGCTAAATAGATATTAAGATTTCAAAAACATACCCTTCCCTTTGATGTTTTGCTTGTGAAATTACTCTATTTTGAATCTATTTGCTACTTTATGCCTGATGTTTGAAATGGAACTTAACCCTAAATAATATCCAGAACCTTTTTACAAATACATGTACCAGCAACATCCACAATTACAATACACATTCTTCAACCTCAAATAAGTTTTATAAAAAAAAAGTCTAGATTAATTAAGAATTGAACAAAAACCTTTTTCAAGAATTGCCACTAAGATCTGGAAATGAGCTGCCAACTTCACTATTACTAAGAGAGATGCCTCTAAGAATCCATGGCATTTAAAAACAAAAAACTCTACACATTGCCCTGCTTGAAGTATTTTACTTATATGACAACTAATCTGCCAGTACTTAACAAATGTTGCTGCATGGTTATGTTTTGCTTTCAATAGGATTGTAGCCTCTATTTTTGCCTTACTTTTTCTATTACAATTTAAAATGCAATGATTGAAAATAGTAAAACATTCTCTTTATTCTATAATCTGACTGTCAATAACTTCACTGCTCACTGTTACTTTTCAAAACTTTTTCGTTTTTACTTTGACTAATCCACCATGATTATAGATTTTGCTCTTTGCAGACTATTCAATGTAATTTATAAACAAGCAATTAATATGCACTGATCTCTCAACTTGTAAACAAGTAATCTGTACTGATCATTTAAATAAAAGTCTAAAGGCTTGAAGTTGATATTAGTGCTAACCTTACAAGGACTTTGAATTTCATGGTTGTTTCAAGATGTTTCGAGATCTAGCTGGATAAAAACACAATTAATTTATTTGTTAAAACAGGTTGGCACACTTAGGCTTCTATAATGTAAATGATAAACTGTGGTGCTACAGTGTTGATAGAAGACATCATGCAAATTGCATTGTAAAACAAGCACAATTTTAGAAAATGCAGTACATCATTTCGTGATCATGGTCTCTTTGCACCTAAATTGTTACGCTTCTGACAAGGAATTTAAGTAAGAAATTTAAGCATCTAAGATAACATACAATCATGTATATATACAAAAATATTTTTCAATTTATAAAATAATATATGTTCAAGATCAGTATTTCCAGCCAGGGCCGTTAAACACCATTGTACTGCAGTAAAATATCTCATCACTCATGTGTCTATCAACAAATTACCTCAAGATTCAAGTTCAGCAGTCTTTCATATGTGAGCAATATGTAAGACTCACAGCTGCCAGATGAAGAATAGGTACGTGTGAAGACATATTTCGATGGCCAATGCAAGCTGAAGGATTATGACAAAATATTGTTTGTTTAAACTTAAGAACAACATGAAAAAGCAGAAATTAGAACAAGTTTTGTCGTAAAAATCCCGTTTTCAGAATCAAACTTCAATTTTTATAATTAATTTTACAAAGAATGTAAGTGATGACGTCATTTAATTAAAGTCAATTGATGTGTTCAGGATCGACCTACAACATGAAATTTTAAAATCTAATAGCAATCTGTCTTCATTCGTTTTCTACCTTCAGCTTGCCAGTATCCAATTTCACAAAAAATACTTAAAATGTGGTGTAACCTGGAGATACAAATAAACTGTTGTTATTGTTATAGCAGTTAATAAAAGATTAAAAACTTACGTTTATGAAATCTCTGTAAATCTAAAAGCACATTTTGTTCTTTGTTAGGTTCTTAAATGATAATCAGATAATATCTATCACCAAGGGCATATTTACAGGATTAAGGTCGTTATCGGTCTTGTAAGTAACATGTCTACGAAAACCAGCCATATAACTTGCCCATACCCTCACTGGCCGGTCATGAACAAAAACTTTGAGTCGGGGCTGGTAAGGCATGCAGAAATACAGTAAATCTGTGAAACCGGCTTCGACTTGGAGTTTCGGTTTATGACCAGTGGGACATATTGTACCTGCGGTTTATGGATTTTTATCTCGATTTTCCAACTACTAAGCGTTATCTTTGTTTTCATTACTGTGTTACTTTATGTTTTTAACGAAATTCTATTGCTGACTTCCGTTTTGGGGTTTAGTCCGTCGTTCAAGCACAACAGATCAACAGAATTCATAAATGAACGCAAATGCAATCGATTTTCACTTGCCTGCTTTAGATACGTGTACTGAATATTTTGTTTCTTAAGGTCTAACAAGACTGAGAATGGAATTGCTTGACGTTTTGAAAAGTTTTCTTAGAAATCACAGAAACAAAATATAGCAAGAAAAACCTCAAAATTAGTTGGCATTTTTTATATCTTGATAAGATCTACTTATGTACTCTATACTATAATTTATCACTGTTTATACTACTGTGCGACTCTCTGGGGCTCGTCTTATCAGTCAAATCATAAACGATTGATCACTCTGCAGAAACGGGTTGGTAGAATAATAATAGAATAATATTATAATAATAACTCTTTTGATGGTCACACCCAACTACTTTTTGAAAATCGAAGATATAATTTATTAAGCTCCAATTAGGTACAATTATGCGTCTTTACAAAAATGGCTTACTTCCTGAAGGTTCAATGACATAATTTTACTTAACTGTAGCATGCACTGCTACATCACTAGAATAAAGATTTTCTTCTATTTGCCCTACTGAGGGACAAATCCTGGGAAATTTTCACTTCGTTTTCAAGCCGTCATGCTGTTTTATTCTCTAAGCCCTGAATTTCAGAAAGCCGCTATCAAAATGGCATAATAGAAAAGGAATGGACGAATGAAGAACGTCTAGTCCTGACCAAGAAAAACTAAACGTTCTTAGCTAAGAGCACTTAGACACGCAAGTAGCAACTAAGTTAACGAAGAGTTCCAGTAGTTTTCTGCGATTACATTTTACGCACGCAGTCACGAGCATTTTTCAATGAGTGTAGTATACATTAATAATTACTAATGTTTAAGATTGTGTTGCTAAAGACGTCTGTAAGAAACTCCGTGTTCAAGGTTTTCTACATCACTGGTTTGGCTTGGTTTAAAGACTTAAGTACAAGTTTAAAACAAGTAGATATACAATTTACCTGAATTTCATTTACAGAGATCTTGGCATGAATCCGTTGGTGTGTAGTTGTAACCTGACAGCAGCTTTCAGTAGTGTCAATGGTACAAAGGTTAACATAATTGGCACTTGCCGAAATGCAACGGGAGGATTTAATGAGGAGTTGTCGTCATATGTGAACAGACCTGAGTGCGGTAAGTATGGGGTCTTGTAGAGGTTTCCCCAAACTATCTACTACCAATAACAAAATACATAAAAATTTGAACAGTTTTGGTGCAATTTTAGTGCAACTTTGAAAAAAAAACCTGATGCAATGTTTGATCGCACCAGTTCGGTGATGCCTGGTTTCCACATGGTAGTTTTTCAAATCAAAACTGCATTTTAATACGGTTAAAACCAACCATATCCGGCAATATTTAAATTTTGTCATTTTCCTGAACTGCCGATTCAAGATCCCAGTGTACGCCTGGAGCTTCTCGTGATGTAACAGAGATTTTCTTCAAACGGCTATTTTGTATGTATTCATATTTTCTTTCATGTCTGGAGCTCCACTGCGATGTAAAAAATGCATTTTAACATGATATTTTTTTTAGTTTTTCCAAACCGCCAACAGTTGAGTGGGCGTTTTTAAAAGTGTTGACGGCCTTTTTATGTGCAATTCGATGCTGAATAAGCGCACTGCACGTTGAAAATTCCTCGTCTTATCGGCGATTTACCAATCAGCTTGCGGGATTCATTCTTGCTGTTTGATTCTTAGCAGAACTTGTAACAATTGACGAAATCAGTTTTATCCGTTTTATTCTTTTTGTACAGTAAGTACAAGAGGGGTCGAAATAGCCGGACAGGCGCCTTCCCAGCTTGAGAGAAGGCAACTATTTTCAGTCCTGAAAGAGCCTCTCTTTTCTTACAAAGTTGCTCCTAAAAATGATAATATTTTGTCCTTTGAACACTCTTAAGCTTGAACAAACGGCTTCTGTAGAACGTGATTGACACAGAAAAGTTCCAATATGTTTCTAATTGAAAATTGCTCTTTCGCAGTAACTGCCAGACCCGTTAGCTACACTTTTCATGACGATGACACAACGTGGTTGCAGGCCGAAGCCGCGTGCCACAATATGAACGCACACCTAGTTACCATGGAAACTAACAAGGAATGGGAGACAGTGAGGGGACTGATTAGAGAAAAGGTGG
>JAOBYF010072786.1:0-12078 GCA_025403605.1 Parazoanthus darwini | reverse complement strand
TTAGAGCTGTATATTCATGCAACTTAATTCAAGGAATGGTGTTTCACTCCAAGAAGTATGAAGTATGTTCTTTCACATCAATTGCATTAATATGTTTTCGATTTGACTGGCAAATTATCTGGATAAAAGTTATAAAATGAAAATATTCTTATGTTGTCAGGAGGAAAAGCGACTAAACCCAGGCACCATGTCTAACCCCGTCACTTCAATTCTGTATGCCGTCAAATACGTTCATCGGGAACACGCACCAAAATATACCAGTATACCGGTTGTACAGCAGCTTCGAAGTGTCGCTACGCAGCTCCAGAAAGGAGGAGAGAGGATAAGGCCAAAGACTCGTGAGAATCTGGAACAACTCGGAAAATGGGTGTCATGGTAATTATTTGTTTATCGATACTAGTAAGTCTATCCAGGGCAGGGTCAGTCTGCAGTATTCTGCAGATTGCGGAAGGGAAAGTTTGTTGCATGTTCGTTTGACAGATTTAGTCCTCACAAATGTCATTCAATTTGATTGTCAATTTGAACTTTTTGTGATTCAAGTTGACACTGTACAAATTAATGCTGAAATTATTATTTTACTGTAACGAGACATGTTTGTTTTAAAGGATGCATAATTATGTTTCATGCTTATTGACAAGTTACAGTACTTTATTTCAAATTGGCCTCTAGCCATTAAAGTGTTCTGGGAAATTACCAAGGATTTCATTTTATTTATTCTCTTTATATATTTTTCTTTTTTCTTTCTGCTACACAAGCATCTCTGTCAGTTAAAATCAGGAAACTGTTGGGCCTGGGCGTCCTCCCTTCATGAAGAACCAATTTACTTGGTTTTTAAATTTCTGACATCCTTTGTTAGCATTTTACACTTAGCACAGTTTGAACACTAACAGTGTGTCAGGGATTTTGGATAGAGTTAGACTATATTCTTTATCTCTTTCGCATAAGAGATCAGGTATGAAATCGAATTTTTTCGTTCACACATGCATGTTGCTATAAATTAATTTTAATTAGTAATATACAATGATCACATAATTATTTCGCGTTTGTTGTCTTAATTTGTACAACCAACTTGATCAACGGGTGTAGGTAAACTTTAAAAATTTGTACATTCGAAATATGGTTTAATTTTTTTATTTATTTGTTTCACATATTTAAAATGCCATGGATGCAAATTACTGCAAAAACTGGCCACTGGCTTGTTTTTATTCACAGAATGGTATGTATCAGAAAGTGATACCATTTCCATTCCCTGCCCACCACTCCTGCAAGATTACAACAAATTCACGAGTGGTGTCGACTGATCATCCATCCCAAATTACAGAGGCCGTGCTAATCAACAACAAAGCAGACATAACCATGAACAGAAAGGAAGAATGGGTTGCCCCGGTCACTGTCCGTTTACAGCCACTTTAATGAAACGCTTTCACGAACTTTGTTGATTGCTGCATTGCGGCAATTTGATTAGAGTTCCCAATATTATTATTATTATTATAATTATTATTATTATTATTATCATCAATGTATAGTACACACCCACCTTTATAACTATTATTCATGAATGATAATTTATTCATTCATTTTAATTTATTCTCTCGCAAAGCACTACCGGGTAATTGCCATTTCAGTTCACATACATCACTGAAGAGGTAGCATTTGCTACGAAATATATGTTTTATTATCTTTACAAATACTCGTAAGGAAAAGGACAATTAACACATAGATCATAATATAAAATCTACAAGCACTAGATGGAAATTTCTTGTTTTGCTAACATCTAAGTTTAATTCCACTACTTTTGCTCATTTGTATTTGTCTGCAAATTTCAGTGTGAACATGACAATAGTGAGCGGATGAAAAGAATTAGGAGGCAAGGTTCAGAGGAAGGAAAGAAAAAGCGAGTTCAGCACAAGATTAATCGCACTGAAGAGCAAAAATTAAGGTTTGTGCTATGTTTATTCGATAAAATGGTTGATTAAAAACAAAAATTAATGTTGTTCGACACTTTATTTAAAAAAAACAAATATTAATGCTTGCCTCTTTTAGTGGTATTGATAACAGCAACACTAAAAAAAATTATTTCATTGCCAAGGGGGAATAATCTAATACACACATAAATTTTTGAAGACTTCTTCCCTTTTGTTTTAAAAGCCTTGCTTTGTTTTCAGGAGGAAATATGTTAAGAACTGCAGAATACAGCACACATATGGTTGTGATGATGATCACGGTACGCACTGTGATAAGGAAACAGCAAGACAGTTGTCGATAAATGCAGTTGAGAATGGAGACCAGTTACCCCAGCCAGTGGTCGGTGGTCCCAGTGAAAAACCAGATGATGCCGAGAATGTATTGGGTGGAAAACGATGCAAATGGTGCAATAACACAACCCATTCTAGGAGAAGCCACAAAGGCTATCCCCACAAAATAAAGCATAGTTTTAACATTATGATCTATTAGCATGCAAACCAGGTGGAGAAATAATATTCATTGTAAAACTTTGAGAGACAAGCTTATGAAAAATTTTCAAAATTGAAAAACTACTGAAATGTCCCTGCTGTGGCGTAGGGGTCCAAACTCGTTACCGAGGTCCGGATCGCGTGTGATACAGTGTCTTCAAGACTGGTGCTGGAAGCAATGCACTCCTAGAAACATAGGGCAAGGACAAACAGAAGATAAAGACATTAAAGTTTGAGATATTGTTACAGCATAGTGGCTGCCAAATAGGTACAACTTTAAACTTTAAAACCAGATTTGTAACTGTATCAGTTCCAAAAGCGACAAAGAAAGAGAAAAAGACGCTGTTGCGCCACAAAATGTAATAACTCGCACAAAATGTAATAGTGACGCAAAATGTAATAACTTTTAACACAAAATGTAATAAAGTCGTCAACGGGAAATGTAATAACTTTCGATGCATTCTTACACCAGATTGTTCGATTTACCTTTGTTCATATATTATTTCATTTTTATTTTTCGGTTAATTCATTAGATTTTTTTATGTTTACGAGTTGTTTGTTACAGTAACAATCGTTACATTGTTTGGTATCCATCTGCGAAGATGACAACCATCGTCAAGGGCACATTTACAGGATTAACATCGTTACAGAGACTGTAAGTAACACGTTTAAGGTTGTCAGGCCGATAACTCGCCATTCGAATTTCTATTTTCCTTTATCCATAGTTCATGCAAATTCATAATCATTTATCATTACCATTGCTTTGTGGGTACACATTCTCTGCGATGTTATAAGCGTAAGTATGCAAAATTCGTAGAGAACTGTTCAATACTTGGCTGAAAACGAAAGAAGTGCAGGAGGCCATTTCCAAAAAAACATTGTGCAATATGAAATGGCCCCAAAGAAAGCAATTAAAAAGGTTAATCTAAGTCCAACTGAAGATTACAAGATTACAGGCATTGAAACCTCAGCTGTGCGCAAGGGTACATTGCAGTGCATGACAACAGAAGAATTTGGGAACCTCATGCCTTATAGACAACAAAGGGAAACTATTTAACATAATCTTTGTGTTTCGGTATCACACTACTTCCACCCACGGCCCTATAACGGTCTCATTTTCAAGTAACAAACAAAAAAGTTCTGACAATAAGGTATTGTCGGATATTAAAACAAGATTGATAGCTAAGCAAAACGGCAGAATAGCAAGTACACGAGAAAACTTGGATACTGTCAAAATTATTTTAAGTAAACTGCACCACAATATTATTAGAGGAATAATTACTCGGGCCGGAAGGCACCGAGTTGAGTTTTCAGCTGTCGCGTTCTTTTTTGTGAAAAGGATATTATGGTCTAGCCCTGGGTTGCCACAACGTCGACTGTTGAACATTGATGTCCTTTAGTTGTTATTTTCCCCCTTGCTTCTTACATTATTCACACATACAGCTTTTGTGAGCTAAAAAAGTTTGAATATTCGCGAGGAAACATCTTTTAGAAAGTCTAAAAAAAGTGTCAGTACTTCGCTTTCAGGAATTCGTCGTTTACAAAACAAAGTAATAAGTTAAATAAAACCGACATCAAGCCACTTTGTTTGCAAGTGTTTGAAAGGTCAAGAACAAATTTGACTGAAGAAATTCTAAGAGACGCGCGTAAGAAGTAACCGCTCCACAGTGTGAGCACAATAAGGCAACATCCAAGGAAAATGGTCTCTAAAACAGTACTGTGCATTTAAATAATATTTTGAAGCAAAACGGGTTGACTCAGCCATCAAACAAATGGAATGCAGTTTTTGAACAACACAAATGCAAGTCTTTCTATAAAGAAACAGCTCGTTTCCCCCCTGCTGAAAACCTCAAGTTCATTGATGTTTGGAAGTCGGATCTGCTCTTCGATTTTCCCAAAGCAGAAAAGACAAAGCAAACAAACTCTCGCTGAAAATTGTGGATAGAATGGCTTGTAAAATACACGTGGCTCGCGTATTCAAAATATTTGGATGGCGCTTTCTGTTTGCCCTGCATCTCTTTCGGTGTGAGATGTGGCAGGAGTGTGTGATATTAGCTACTGAATATGTAACCCCTTATAGTTAAGATTCTATTATACATTCATATCTGACCCAACAGTCTTCAGCTAATCACCGGCCCTCATCCCGAGTCTTTCCACGCCAAAGTACAACAACACAGAACGGTTCAAAACTAAACCATCTTTTCTGTGCTCCGCTGATGTTTTGGACGACTGCAACGAGGCTCAAGAACCATGCCGATGGCAGATGTAAAACCACAACCTTTCTGCTCTGGAAACAATTTTTTACAGGCAATCCGAAGACAAACTGTCCCAATTGATCAACAGCTGGATCGGGTTGTGCAGGATCACATTGCCAAGAATAGGAGGAAAATAAGGTCCACGACCATTGCGGTAATTTTGTGTGGCCAGAACAACATCGCTTTGGGAGGTAAGAGAAATAGTAGCCCTGACGATGATCATTGCAGAACTTTGAAAGCTTAGAAACTATGAAAAAGGCATTTTTCTATCATGGTTGTAGGGTTTTTATTGTATTGTAATAATGTAACTTTCCATTGTAAATTTAGGTTTTTATAGGGCGTCTATTAAAAGCAGTGATTTTGTATCCCATCATTACTGAAAAATCAACCCTGATTAATAAAACGTACTCTGCATCATCATCATCATCATCAATTAGCGACTTGAAATCAAGTATGGATAGCTGTGTGGGCAAACATATGACGGAGCAGGAAACGTGGCGGGAAAGTACGTCGGAGCCTCAACTCTTATCCAGTGTCAATTTCACAAAACTATTTACATTCACTGTACGAACCATCACTTAAACGTATATGTGGCTCACACTTGCTTTCTCCAACTTGACAACAAATTCTCCGAGTTTTTTAACAATTCCCCTAAACGCCAACACCGTCTTTCTCTCAAGATCCCAGAACTTTTGTCACATGGTAATCACAGAAATTCGATCGATGTATGTTGAACACGACGGACTGCACGTTTGGACGGCCTAGATAGGATCGTGGAACTTTCTTTGCCAATTTTGAAAACACCGGAACACATGAGACAGAACAAGGACGTAAATGGAATGCCCAAAGTGGGGATGATGCGGATGCGCTCATACAAGCAGTTAGTTTTGAGTCTATTGTTACATTTGTTGCTGTGAAGTACGTTTATGTACTAAACTTGACAAGGTCCACAAACGTGAAGCTCGAGAAAGAGGAAATGGATCTTTTAAATGCCGATCAAGAAATCGCCTCACTGAGTCGGGCGCTTGACAAATGTGCAGGACAACATTGATCATCACCACTGTGACCTGTATGACGAGGCAGTACAACTTGTTGGTCTGGCTGGAATTGAGCCATCTCAGCCAAGAAGTGTACAGGGTCAGATCCAACCTACAACGACCCCACTTGACTCAATCACACTGATCTCACCAGAGTTTTTCTTGACCATTTTCTAACTCAGCTTTGAATAAAAATTCCACCACAAGGGAACACCTGTTATAAAGTTTTGCCATCATGCCAGCTGTCATACTCAACAACCCAACAACCTGGAAAGAAGTTCGGGAAAACACAGACTCTACTGCCCTTCTCCTCGCTCCGATGGACCTCGTGTGCCGCGCGAGAGCGACGTATCTTCAACACCTCAAGGGCGATCATAACGTGGACTTCGAAAAACAACTCGCTCGACTGCCTCATAAACGCACAATTCTCAAATACTGGAAAGAACTGTCGGGTACAATTAAACCCGACGCACAAGCTTCACTGATGACTATTTACAGTGAACAATACTGAAACCTTTACTGGCCTGTACACACATGACCTGCCTAACCCTGCTGGCCTCACTGCCGAGTTCTTTCTCTGGCAGCGACTGTGAGTAGAGGAGCAGACGTCCCAAACACAAGTTTTTACATATTGCATTTTTTTTAAAGATAAGTAAACTTTAAGCGGAGTATCCGCACAATCTGTGTAATCTAAAGAGTGTTCAACAATGGTATTTTAATTCAAGTAAAGGTCATGTGTTTCTCTGAAAGAGTCAATTTTTCAGTTAAGAACCTACCAAAAAAGAACATGAGGAGGAATGGGATAGGACCAACTTACTAAGTGGCAGATTCCACCAGAGAAACAAACGGCAGTGACCCAGTTTTTCAAATGGTTTTGTAATGCCAACATTTCCTATTCTGGTTTGAGAGACCCAGTAGCCGGCCAAGCATTGGCAACTCTGAAGCAGCTGAAGGAAGAACATGAATGACTATGAACTTTACCAACACTAACCACTAAAAAAAATAGAAATAGAATCACCGATTCGTTCTCTCTCATTGTTTTTTTAATGTTGCAGTTGCATGTGGGAAGGACGGGGAATGTTGGAGGTCCGATTGCAGGTTATAATTCAAACCCTGGTGAGTTTTTATAAAAGAAACAAACCTAGATTTTTAAGCTACTTTTTAGTATTTTAACTTTTAATTTTTTTATTTCATTTTTTTTGTTTGACAACTTTTCATTATTTTTTATTTTTGTTTGACAACTTTTAATTTTTTTTCAATTTTTATTTGACAACGTACAACTTTTCATTTTTTTTATTTTTGTTTGACATTTTTTTTATTTTTTGCAGGCTCAAAGGTGAAGCAGCTTCTCTACAAAGTGTCCGAATGAAAACAACAAAGAATCACAAAATCCAGCAAACCTGGATTTGGAGAGGTTTTCTGTAGAACTTGATGTCACCAGAGGCAAAGCCATACTGTATTTTTGCAGGTTTTAAGCTAGATAATTAAACAGATAAAAGTTTTCAGATAAGGCAATCGACTTTTTCTCGCTGTATTTCAAAGATACCTTAATTGAAGAAATCGTTTGATTTACAAACAAAAACGCTGCGGTCAAACGAGCAAGAAAATAGACTGACATGACTGTTCTCCTCACGATTTTCTTTGTGGGCAAGACACAAAGATATTCCATGTTAATGGACTCAGAGCACGAACAGACAAAAGAGAAAGAAGACAACCCTTTGTTCAAAATTTGAAGCGTAAGCAACAAAATTGTAAACAAATGCAAGCAGTTACAAGTATAACTTTCGTCAAGAAATTTCGATCAATGAAGGCATGATTCCATTTAGAGGAAAATTTAAAATATAAGTTCGCATGCCAGATAAACCCATAAAGTTTGGAATCAAATTCTTTGAACTTTGTGACTCCCACAACAGGCATTGTAAGAATTTCCTGATTTAAACGAGGAAGATGACAGAGAAGCAGGAAACCTGGGAAAGATCGGAAAAGTTCTGGTTCTGATTCATGGACAACCTTTACGCAAGTGTCGCCCATTTTTTATATTTTCTATAACAATAACTAGTTCAAATGAACTGTGTTTTTTGGATCAATGCACTCATATTTTATACTTTACTTTAACTTGAAAAAATCTTTTCAGCAGTTAAGGCTCAATTTCTACACCAATAAATACTTTTCTGTTAATTTGATATACAGTGTACTGTACTAAGAAATTTGGTTACATATGAAACTCACAGAAACTTCGTCTCTGATGACCACGCCCACGACAATGGCTGGGTCAAAATGATGGTAATTTTCATACTTTTTTACTCGAGCATCAATTTTACGTGAATAATTCCTTCAATGTAGGATCAAAATATAAAACTATACTATATCAGGCCTATATCTAGCTATTTTTCTGAAATATCAAAAAGTAATTGGAACTGGGTTTTCGGCTATTTTTCTAGTCAATTGAGCCAATTTTACAAGGCGTTCCTGACTTGACAACTGACTCTGCTTAAAGAATGAAACTACTGCGATGTAGTGCCAAATTCGAATAGAATAATAATTTTGGTGCATTTTGGTGTGTCATACTTCCAGCTCCGTGAAAATTTCGAACTGGGAAAATGGCTTTCAAAAGTCACGGTCTTGTGCTTTTACTTGTACTGTTCATCGCCGTACCAGTTGAGGCTACAGGGGGAAGAATCGTTGGATTCACACGGCTCTTCTGGAAATCAAACACAGTTTTTTATGACTGAAATAAACAAGTAATTTTGAGACCTTCGATCTCTCTCATCTGTTGTTTATGCCATTAAAATATTTCGTTTCTCTTGGCTACAAAAATCGAATAGATGATTCATTGTTTTCAACATGTGGTCTCTTTCAGTCTCCTTTTCTCTACTATTTCAAGAGAACGTAAGCAGCAAGAGGGAGAAGCATACCAGTCGGCCCTCGGTGCAATAGTGGACCAAGTGCTCGTAGAATCAGGTATTCGTGGTGTGCTGATAAACGACCGGATTTTAAATGCTTTCCATTCCAAAATTAGAGACCTCAAGAGAAAATTTAAAGATCAGTTGAAGAAAGGAGGAAAATGTGTAGAAGCCCTGAAACAGAAGTGGAAACTCGGCAAGAAATATGAGTTTAAGATCTTTTACAATGAAGTTGATCCTACTGTCCTGAAAGAAAAGAACAATAAATTACAAGGGGAGAAGAGAAAACCAGAAGAAGCATTATTGAAAAGGAGGCGAAGCGGTTACGAGTTGAAGAAAAACTGACAAGTGCCGTCAATAAAGCCCAAAAGAGTGCTGGCTATTATAAGGAGGAATTTAGAAGATTAGCACAACAGTTGGCTTAACAGAACAGAAAATAAAATGGAAGGGGTCTGCCAAGAAAGCAAAATTCGATCAAAACTCCAAAAAGCATCAGGAAAGAGTGAAAAATCAGATGAAAGAAGAGTGTCAGGCCACACTAGGCTTTTTGGGAGTGTATAATTTCACTTCCACCAAAGTCGAAGTATATAACACAGATACGAAACAATATTACACTATCAGTCTAATTGACGATGAAGAAGAACTGCAGCTAACTGACGACGGAGAAACTACGGAACTTACAGACAACGACCTAGAACATCTCAACACGTGGATCTATTTGAAGGACAAATTCAACATTTCAGAGGAGGCCTGGCATGAAATTGCCATGAAAGCAGATCACAACATGCCAAATAAATATCCCGTTAATAAAAGAATAAACGAATAAAAGATCTAAACAGGAAGTGGAATCTGAAATTAACGAGGGTGAGAGATGAGTAACTTTATGTAGTGTCATTTCTTTCCCTCTGGTATTTTTAACTTTTTTATATTTAAATTAAAAGATGGCTGATGAAATGCAACAAACGTAAGAAATTCCTGAGATCGATTATTAAAGTGATGAAGAGAATGTTCTTCCATCTACACCCGCTCCTACCAGTTCTCCCAAGACCAGTGCACCAGTGAATCCAAAAAGTGACGAGCCAGCCGAGGGAAGTCAAGGAAAAGACGAAAAGAAAAAGAGACCGTATCGTCGTCGCGTACAGCCAGAGAAACTCGGCGGAGCCACTGTGGGTGTAGGACTTAACCTTGCCAAAGCTGCTGATGGGACTTACGGTCCTGCAGACGATGAAGAAGAGGACAACGAGGTATTTAATTTTATATTTAAATTTTGGTTTTGATAATTTGCACATATTGATTTAGTTTATATTTAATTTCAGACTTCGCGTGGTGCTAGTAAATGGGTTTACACATTATTGTGAAAACTGTTCAACACCTGTTATACATTATTGTTTTAAGAAGTAATTTTAATGTTTTCGTTATTGTTTTAGGATACTATTCAAATGCCTGAACATTCAAGAATTATGTTGTTTACAAACAAACATTGTTTTAATTAGTTGACTTCATTTAGGTTTTGGTTATTAATTGAAAGTTCTTTAATTTTAGGAAATTGAAATCGATTCCGAGTTGTTTGAGAAGTACAACAGGCGAAAGATTGAAAAATTTTCGGAAATTCCGGAAGGGGTTCCTTTTAGAATTTTGAGTTATGAAGTAGTTGAGAATGTTTCCAAATATGGAGACGCTAACATCATGAAAGTTGAAAATAAGACAACTGATGCGTTCAGGGAATATGTCCCTGAAAGGTTGGGAGTAGAATTTGCAAAGTATCTCCGTGAGACAGGCAGGAACTACGATTGGCTGATTACAAAGGGAATGAAAACTAAAGAAACTGTAGATGTCAAAGGTCGTACAAAACTTATTGAAGTTTACGACTACCAGCTGCTAGATAGTAAGGCTGTTGCCTCTGAAGAGAAAGCTGAAAGAGCTCGCAAAAGGAAATACAATATGGAAAGTTTGGCACCTGTCAAGAAGCAAAAATATATTTGAAACAAAACTGGTAACACAGGCATTTCATTTGTTTTCAGATACGAGATTAGAATAATAATCTTTACGAAATAGTTAGAAAGTAGAAAGAAAAGAGAAAATGTTAAATTGTTAATTCTAGGTGAGGAGGCAGAGGGTATTCAACAGGGTTTTGAAGACAGCCTGAAGGAGCAGATAGTAAGACTTAGAAAAAAGGGTGCACTCAACGACAATGAAACTTTGAAAATAAAAATCAGTGGAGATGGGAAAAACATCGGCAAGAGATCAAAGGTTGTGAACTTTACCTATACAATTTTAAACGATAAGAAAACGTTGCTATGGCAGAAAAGGGTAATTATTAAAATAGAAGAATATGATAGCCTTGGAGATAGCTTAAAAGATCTGAGAAACAAAATGGCAAAATTAAAGGATATACAGGTAGAGGGATGCAATACTTTCTTGGTGGGGACTAGAAATTCTTGGCACTAGTGAGTGAGGTAGGTAAGGCAAATCAAGACTATGCATGTATCTGGTGTAAGTGTCCAAGAGTTCAACGGTGAGACACAAGCAAAAAGTTGTCTATCAACGATCCTAACTTTGGGACTAGATCTCTCAACGATATAGCACGTTTTTCTTCTTCAAAGAAATATAATTGCAGAAACAGCCACTGTTTGATTTCATTCCAATAGACCATGTAGTGATTCCTTAGAATATCTGATAATTTAATTGGGAGTTTATTAGAGAACTGAGGCAGTATGATTCAATTGATAAAAAAAAATACTTTTTTCAGACAGATTTATTAGGACAAATACAAACATTTGGCTGCATATAAAGCTTTTTTAAAGCCACTTCGAAGTTCGTTTAACTTCTTTATCAATAAGGAAATCAAGAAGTTAGAGTACAGAAACCTTACAGGTCCAGAGATAGTACCTCTAATCTTCTTCCCAAATACAAACAAAGTAATTATCTACAGCAATTATGGCAAGAATATAGGACCATAATTATGGATCTTAATTTAGATTTCAATTCAGAAGACAGCATTGTGGCTCTTAAAACAAAGATTGTTTCTTGGTTCACTACATTTAACTTTCTAAAACTCTACCAGACTAAAGATGTAACTTCTTATATGCCTGCCCTGTATGCCCATGTGCCACAGTTTTTGTTGTTATTAAACACAGCAGGGCATGGGGAAGTACAATGATTAAGCTACATGTACCAAGGATTATTTATGATCTAATCTACCAACCATAAAGGAGTTGCTGCCATTGAGCAGCTTTTTCTAAAGAAAAATCGGGCACAGGCAGGCAGGCTGTGCAAGGGTAAAGAAGAGCTACAAATGTATAAATTGCTCAAATTTTGGACATACAATCAAAACATGTGTGTCAGAGTGTAAACCTTTTTGGCAGTCGACAGAAACTGAAGAACATTCAAGAAGTCATGCTACAAGTGAACAACACCACCATTGAGAGTG
>JAOBYF010072675.1:0-12083 GCA_025403605.1 Parazoanthus darwini | reverse complement strand
AATGTTCTTCATGATATCCTTATTATTAACCTTAAGAAAATAGTCTTGTCTTTTGGAAAATTATTTCACAATTCTCTCATTATCTTCTTAGATGTTTATTTACATTCATTTGCACACATATGGATTGACACTGGTTGATAAATCTGTGACATAAAGGTGTATCAAACAATTATTAAATGTGCAGAAAAGCATTAAATACTCCATCCACAGGCTCCCCCTTCCCTTTTCCTCCTTTTTTCTCCCCTCAATTTTCCCCCTTCTCTCGCCAGAGAGCCTGTCAACAGTCTACAACATAACTCAATCAGTGATAATTAATCAAACTTTCTCTCTGTTTTTGGAGACAGTCTTTTTTCAAATGGGAATGACTGGTACAGTTTTAAAATACTTTTATCAGTTTTTGCCCATTATAACTTCTAAAAAATACAATGAGCAACTGTAGGGAATACAATGTAGAGCCTTGATTTAAATTATTTCCAAAATAGAACCATTGTTGATAATACTTACGCATTACAAGATGAACTACGACGAATGCAAAAAGATAGCAGCAGTACACAGATAATGAAAGTAGAAACATGTAGAAATATCTGTAATTTCTTTTTCCTACACAATTACCAACCTGAAAAAAAAAATTTATAAGAATAAAACTTGTGACAAGGTGAAAATGAAGGAGAGTTTTATATTAAACAGACTTTGTGGCATCATTTGAAAATGCTTACCCATGGGCAATGATGATCAAAACGCTCTGGAAAAAAACAAAAAAGTAACATGTTCAGCACAAAGCAGGTCTACATCTATCTTAGTTAATGAACAACTGTTACAATACAGGAAAAAAACATTTTTGACATGATAAAACTTGAAACAGACAGAAACATTTATTGTAAATAGGGATGTGGCCTGTGACCAGCAACACAGTACTTTGCTCTGCATATGACTGTGAAACTCATCTGGCTTTACATAGATGCACATGTTGTGTCGATGACTTTACTGTAAAAGCATTGACATTTTATGGAATGCTCCTAAAACATCATTATTAGTTACTAGTAGTGTTATAATTTTTAATATAATAATTACAATAACTACTATAATAATTATAGAAGACTTCATACTGTTTCTTATCAATCTTGTGTCTTTCTGACTGTAATGTAATTATTATGACAACAATATTTGTTTCCTAGGTGACACAGTGTTTAAAGAACAATAATGTACACCCTACTCTGGTATTGTAAAATACAATCTATAAAACAAACATCTTGAGAAAAGCAGTGCTCAGTGCAGTTCATTCTCACTTACCTACGCAGTTGTCGCACATACTACAATGAGATGACCGAGGAGGTCGAAATATTTTACACGTAAAGCAAAACTTTAATTTGACTGTCTGTCCATTTATAACCACTTCCTTTGTCCGAGGGGGTGGTCGGTATGTCTGTGTATCTGGACTATTTGGTTCTGAAAATATTTAAACAACATAAATTATTAAAATAATGTAATAGTAATTACAGTAAACTACACAATACCACAAATATTCCATTAACATACTTTATGCCCACCCCCTCAGGACTACTGCACATATGATTGGTTAAGAACAACAGACTGGGATGTAAAACCATACTTCTATTACAGTTTGCCAATGCTCATTTAAGTTTGAGGGAGGAAACTGTTTTATAGGAGGCTACATGTACAGCAAGAAACTGCAAGAAGATATAAACTATCTAGAACAAGTGAAAAGAAAAGTTCAATTTGAATTCTTGAAGATAAAAACATTTCTCGCCCATGAAAGTTTGACTTCAAATGCAGCACTTAACTTCGTATACTAAAGATTGCAAACTCTAAAGTTCAGCCATTAGAATTGATAAAGATATTTGAATGCAAAAATCTAGCCCTTTTTTAGACTTATTCCAAAACATTTTTCTTATTTTTCAGACTCAAAAATGTTTATTTTAAAATTAATAGGTAATCATTTTACAAAAACGTATTACAGACTGTTGCCATTTCAGACAATTGCTAACTTAAGATTATATATAATTATTTAAGACTGACCTACATTTAGCCCAAAAAACCCAGGTTTTATCCAGACCTTTGCTTTATTTTCCAAACTTCCAGACATTTTTCTTGATTTTCAGACTTTTTATAGTTTTTCAGGCTCTGTACAAACCTCAGACATTCATTTATATCTGTACAGTATACTAGGGCAGCAGCATAAATTATGTAATTTATAATTTATGATACAACAATGTAATGATCAACATTACAATGGTTATTAATGCACATACTTATAGTAGTGTGACATTATTACAGTTCTGGCACAAAAAATGAACTATAACAGTACTGTACTTTTAATGAGTTTGAAAACTCATCAAGTTGATGGAAAAAGCATTTACCCTTAAAAAATTTCATTGGGAGCAATTTTGTCCCAAACTTAATTCTATGGAATAAACTGTGTTCACATGTTAACTCTTTCCGCCCCAGGCAGTTTATCAACATATAACTTCTCCTTACAAAACTCAAACAAAATTATAAAACAGGTAATGAGAAATAACTAATTGATCAAGAAGAGTAAACTGTTGAAGTTGAAAAGCCAAATTCTCCCAAACTGCTTATACAAAAAGAATGGAGCTCAGTTGGGAGAATTAACCATCACGCCATTTGTCAAGTTTGGGGCTTAAAGGGTTAAGGGTGGAAACATTCCCTCCTCCTACCTCCTAAAATCCAAAACAAGTCAATGTAAGAAGTCCAAAACTAATCAAAACTTTAAGCTCGTATAACGTCACGCGTCTTAACAAATCTCCAGCTTAGATTTCATGGCGTCACCTTGGACTGTTAGCCGAGATCAGAAAATTTCTAACCTTGTACAAAATGACACAAAATATTCTCAATGCATTTCAAATACAATTTACACAAAAACACAGCTGAAATTGCATAATATTCTAAAAGGGTGCTGTGTCCATCTGACCATTCCTTCAAAACACTATGGAATAATGCCTACATATCAAAATGTCGGCATAAAAACATTCCGCCCCCCCCCCCCCCCTCGCCCTTCCTTTCGGGATAGTTTTCGATGTTATGTTCCCTCCGACACAAATGCGTCGAAAGAAAAATCGCATATTAACCGCCCCTCCCCATACGAAACATACACAAGAAACGCACACATTTTGCTAAAAACTAAGGAACGATTTAAAATCCTTAATGTAAGATTAAAACTCCTTAAAAAGCTTGATTTTTTAAATCTAAAGTATGTACGTGCAAGATTTGCCTCGCTGCATGCAACAAATAGCTTTTTGCACAGTTGGAAAATTTTAGTCAAACAACTACAGCAAATTGATAACGTTTTACAGTTAAAATGTTCTGGAGAACAGCGACAGTAAAAACATGTCCGACGTGACTTCATTGAACTGAGTCAAACAAACCCTCGAACAACTCGCCTGCCACCTGACTTGGTCGAAAGTTCGAAGATTTCACTTACAAATAGTAATTTACTACAAAGTAAATATCAGGCTTCAAAAGTCGGTTTGGAATTTTCCGTAGCAAAGAAGTAAGTGAAAAAAAACACGATATAAAACTTTAAATCACAGCAATAATTATACAAGCAAACGAAACTAAAGGATACACATATGTCTAAAGACTCGCCTTTTAGTTTCTGAAAACTGAAGTTTCTGCAAACGCAGTCTTTTTTCGATCTGATTTTGCTAAGAGTGAGAAGAAGTGCAGAGACTGGCTAGAAACGAGAAGACTTATAACACATTAAGCTTGGTCGGAAGTCAGGTGTAAAATATTAGCGTGAGTTTCCACATTCAAAACAACAGAAAGTTTCTCCAAAGCTTGCATCTATCGCAAGTTTTAAAAATCGCGACATTTTTTTCTACAAAAGTCAAAGAAAATCGAGAACAAAAAGTAAACTTTAGAAAACCAACATGAATAAAATAATTTGCTCTGTCAAGTTACTGGAATAATAAACGCACAGTCCAAGATTTGTCAACATACAATTAAATAAAGATGAATTTCTCGCAGACGGGTTACTTTTAGTTGCAAATAATGCAGTTAAAAAAAAGGACTCTGCACAACTGATTTCTGCAAAGTGAAAATCCAAATAAATATAACAGGGTTTAAGATATATATTAAGTCGTGCGAAGCTGTAATTACTTATTGTTTTATTTCTCTAACATATTTTGTGTTTTGGGTGCAGACATGCACGTGCGTGTCCCGAGGCCGAACTACTTTTAGACGCCATTCATATCCATTCCCATTGTGTCTTAAAAAGAACTGAATAAGAAATGAGCCTTCAAATACCATCGCGTAATTCTTCCATATCCGTTTGATGGCTTTCCTCCAACTCTATCAAATCGCGGGATCGTTCTCGCTCCAGCACGCTTTTCACGGTAGTAACTTGTCGTTGTCTCTGCGAATCAAGTTGGTCTTTCAGCTCCATGATTTTCCTGTCAAAGTCTGCATTCATTCGTGTTACCTGCGATACAAGCATTCGAGTATTATAAAACAAGAAAGAAATGATATCTTCTCGCTTTCGCTAGAAGTAAAGCCAAGTTACATTCTCGTGGGAAAAGGACGCTAATTTCAAAACCAGCTTGCAAGGTATTTGAATCAAGAACAGAAGGCTTGTGTTTCACTATTTGCTTTGCTGTTCTGATGACCAATTGGGAGACTTGTTTGCAAAAAGAAAACAAGAGTAAGCAAATACTATCATGAAATTATGTTTGAGGTGTAATTTGACTGGAATAATGAAGACCCAGAAACGGGTGTTCGCATATTTATTACTATAAACTTAGAACAAATTCTCAAAACAAGAGCGAACTATTACTAAAAGCAAAAATAAGTGTACAGCTTGTCGCCTTGTGCAGGACCAATCACTTGTCAGGCAAATGCTTTTGGTTCGAACTGAACTATTACGAAAGACGTTACAAAGAAAAAATGAACAGACAACGGGAAGTTCGATTGGCGAATGGGAAGTCTGGGAACCTCTATGGTATGATAAGTGTGTGCATATCAACATTCAAACAGGAGACCGCCACTGAAACTGACATCTCTCGCGAGACTTTTCGCTGACAAAAAAGCGTTCTCACACAGTATTGTCTTATCGAAATCGAGATATCGAGTTCGGGATTCCCGCGTCCCACAGGTCCAGCAGCTGATGGATGTTATACGTTTCTTGCAGCTGTTACGTTTCTTGTCGGAAAACTCTACTTAACTCTTTGTTTCTAGGAGGATGAAAATTGTCGTACCATGTACATAATTATTTATCAACATTTGCTAAAATTGATCACGTCAAAATACTGAGCAGTTGGTAACCGAGCTATTTGATAAGCGGTGGGGCTACCAAGCATAAAAACAAACAAATTGCAAAAATCAAAAAGCGAGTTGTCTATTGTGGTTAAGGGGAGGAGGTACCGAAGGTAAATCTCTTACCCTTCCCCATCCCCCACCCACCCCATCTCGAGTATATATCGTGGTTGCCACGGACCTTTAACTTCAAATGCTCTGACATTTCCCTGACTAATGTCAAAATACAAGACTAAAAGGAAACAGAGCATTAACACGATCAGCCTCCCCTACAGCCGACAATTGCAAAAATGAAAAAAGAGTTCTCGCTTCTCAAGAAGAAAATTCTATGGCTAACTTTTTACCCTGGCCTGGAACGGCTTCCCTTACAAAAAGCAAAATTCTCTGATTTTTCCCTGACTTTTGACCACAGTCTTGAATTTCCCTTACTAAAAGCAAAACTACACGACTACTCCCTGATTCCGCCGTTCTTCAAAATTCCCTGACTTTCCAGACTCCGTAGCAACCCTGCTTTTCATTTGAAAAACTGTTACGTACTTTAAAATATTTGACAACGTCAAGCGATGTTGTCAAACTAAGATCTTAAGATTAAAGAAACATAATTCTTCTTGGGCAATCAAACAACAACACCTCACACTTGGGACATTTTATAATATCAAGTGAACCTATTGCCAACTCAGAGACCATTCCGTGCATAAGCGCCCCCCTCCCCCCCCCAAAAAAATAAATAAATCCCAATATTAGCCCACAACCTCCAAAAACGTTTTTTTAGGTGTAAGCCCACAGGTTTTGTTTTTAAAATAGCTCTGAAGAGCTCTTATTCACGACACCTCTGGATTGTTCGTATTTCTTTGCAGTCAGGGCCATAATAATATAGAGCCGAGAGATCTAAGCGGGGCGTGACAGCTACGGCGCTATAGAACAAAATACGACAGCGCTAAACTTCACCCAATTGCTTCTCTGCGCATCGTCGTGTCTCAGCTCCACCACTCTTCATCACCGAAAGGCAGACAAATCGTAATATTAAGACTTAACTTCTTCATCACACCGTTCCTACACACCCTTTGAGTGACAAATCCAGGAGATCAACGATAGCAGCAGCTCCCTTGTTATAACCCGCCTTAACTTATCCGCACTGGTTGTCTTTCTAAGCGAATACTGGCTGAATTCTTATAATAATGGAAGTTGACTCGACCGTAGACGAGAAAAGCAAGAGTTGGTCTAAAAGCCTCGCATTGGTTTACACAACAGTGGTTTACACAACAGTGGGCTACGATGGAATTCTTACTTCCTTTCTACTTTCCCTACCGCCAAGTAAGAGTGTGGTTCGGGTCAAGAAATTTTTCACGAAGTGTTGAGACTTTTGAGATTTCTTGATTTTTCCTACAAAACCTAGCCGAGATTTCAAGCCAGCTCTCTAAAAAAGTCTCAAACGTCTTGACTTTCAAATCATCAGGCTACAGCGCTACAATCTCCCCTTTCGTAAACAGACGATGCCGTTTGTAAAAGAAATGCAGCAAGAAAATGATGAATGAATGGCAGCAAATCGAGTTGTTGATGCAGTGATGGTGCATATGACTGGAATGATGGCCGGTCTCAGGTTCAGTGCTCGTCAATACTCTCATCTTCGCTCCATTTAGCTTCTTTCTTCCACCAGCTTAGTTTCTTCTTAATCTAAATTTAAATATTAATTCACAAAGGGAGTAGCCCATCACTGTGGACGTGATCTCATATTTAAAAAAAATAATAGCGTGCAAGTAAGTGTAGTAGTCAACAGCACACGCATAAGAGGTTCTTCGAACCGATTTAATTCCCCTGTATTCACTCAGTGTTCACAAAACCACAAAAGCATTCCAATCCTTAATGGTTCTCATCATAAAACTATTCTTACAGGTGATTGAATGGCTGCCCACGGCGATAAATGTCCGAGTGTTAAATGCTCTGCTAACCCTCTTTGTTTTTCCGCGATCACTTGCTCTTCTTCGTGAAAACAAAGGACCGTTATTCGAAATGGCTGTTCACTGAAAGGGAACTGATTGCTTCGCTGCTTTGCGATTCAACAATAGGTGTAGCTTTGTAGCCAGAGGAAGTTTTTGTTTTATTTTAGCTTTGTGTTTCTTTATAAAGCTCCGGTGTTAGCATTTTACGAGAAAACAGAGTTCAAGGTAAACAAATGGTTACTACATCCCACAAATCAATGCAAAACGCTATGCCAAGAATAGACGAAATAAAGGTTCGCACCGATCTTCTTCCGTTAATATTCTTATTGTATTGCCCGAACCACAACAGGGATTTCTTTGTGGCCCAAATGTTTGACCATAAGAAATCTATGAATGTTTATTTGTTTATGTTTGTGTGATCTCATTTAAAATACTCTTTAATTCTATACTACCGCAAGCCAGTAAAAATGTGGGCTCTTAGTGGACTGATCTTACCAGCGCGTCGGTTCTTATTATTGGACGTTATAGACCAACAGATCATACTTCCGCCTTAGACCTTAATCTCAAAGACGCCACTAAATCAGATATTTATCTAAACACGAGTTTCAAAGCGTCAAAGCTGTAACTGACGCTTACGTAAACTGACATGACTCACACTGGACAACGCGGTGCAAAATTTAAGTAGGAATCTTTTTCTCTTTACACATTTATAATCAAAGGCACAAAATCACTTTCGTCACAGAACTTCAATAAACTAAAGGGGCTGGAGTATCGGATATTCTTGTTTAAACTTAACTAACTTAGTTGCCTGCAACCATACTGTGATCAGAACTGCGACGTCGCAATAAATATATTTCTTTCTATTTACACGAGACTGAAATCAAGTGTAGGTTTGTTTGCTTTCCCCAAAACGAATATTTCGTCATGAAAGTTTAACAACCTACAGCAGCACTTATTTAACGAACTCTGCCATTATTGGACAAACACCTTGTTCCACACCAAGAAAAATAATCGAGTTTTTGAGCCGAGTTTTTGTTCCAAGAAAAGAAGTGTAACGTTGAAGGAAATGCCAAATCGAATTATAGATAAAGTTTTCACATCCCGAAACAGAATTTTAAAATTTTATGTGGTCTTTACCTATTCCAATAACCATTCGAAAATGTACTATTTACCTCAGTAACATCCTGGAAATCATGTCGGACTATAGTGTAACTTCATTAAGCTCTTACAACTGCTCGGTAATTTCGCCTTCGCTCTAATTACGTTAACTGCCACAAGCGATGGAACGGAAAGCGTACTTGACAACGCTTTATCAGGTCCCACAGCCAATGAGACCGAAGATACGGCGCTCATATCTCGAGGACAATTTCCCGCTATATTAATCATTCAAAAGCATCATAAAATGTTTACAGTTTAGTTTAGAATACAAATAAGTTACTTTCCGAGGCAGAGAGAACGCTATCTTTATTAAAAAATCATGTGTGTTAGACGTTTACGATTATAGTAAATTTAGTGTTAGTTTTACAAAGCGCGGAAAGTTATATGATGAACGAAAAGGAAAGTTTGTAAAAAGGTTGAGTTAACTGAAAGATATCTGAAATAAAGAACATGTAGATAAGAGATTCAGCATTTGAATATTAAGTTGTCATTTCTTACCAAAAGTATTTGCCGAAGTCCTAGTAATTGAGCGAATAAGCGGCTTCGTCGTATGAATCGACGCAGGTGTCCGACCGGTTCTTACATTTCTAACAGCGCTTCTTATTGGTTAATTAAAAAGTAAATGTAGCTTGTTGGATTCAAAACAAAACTTGGAAGTCCTGCGGTTCTCGTTTCTTTCCTTGTCTGCTACAGCAGTTTTGTTACTTCGTTATCATCTTAAATAAAACTTAAACTACATGCAACTTCGAAAATGAATATATTACTTTGTCCGGCGTTATTTACAAGCTCTCCAGAACGCGTTTACTTCGGTATAAATTTGATTTTTTCTGTTTAAAATTTGAATTTAAAAATAGACTGGACCAATCTTTATCAACCTGTTCGTTTAAAACCTGTATTGTTTAAGATTATTTATGTTTTAAGCGGTATCTCGTTTTTATGAATGAACGGAGAGTGGGTTTTTATATTATTTCAAGGCAATTCACGTTTAAACTAAACCAAATACAACACAACATAATATTCAAATCTTATCTGTTAGTACACGCCACGGTTTCCAAACTTCTTCGATGTTTCTGACCTTGAAACATTGTCGCTCCATTAGCGAGTTGAGAAGCCAGCTAGAAAGCTCGTGCCACGAGTCCATCTAGGTTTATAAGTTAAAAATTAGAAACAATTCTGGTTAGTCGGAACTTTATCCGTTTATATATAGCTGACTAATTCAACGCTTCAAGTATTGTACTTCAGAAAAATATTGCGATAACGTGCTCTTCAAACAAGTTCCAGCAACTAAAGCACGGTAAGATTTTTAATTAAAACCCCTCCTTATATAATCCAACCTCTTTAGAGACACACACTTCCTTCCGATTCAATCCCTCCCGAATCTGAGAATGGTTAGGACTAGCCTTATTTTGAACGTAAAGCAAAATGTTAACACAGTTTAACCTTGAAGCTGTTTTTTAATCATAATCCATCTAACGAAGAAGACTTACCTGCACACGTTCGACCATCGGGTTGTAATAGAAACCCGGCCCTGCAGGCGCATGCGTAACTGCCGAGTGTATTGTTACACACTTCCGAACAACCGCCATTTTGTACTGCACATTCATTGATGTCTGAAAAAGATAAACACTCCAGTAAGAATAGTATAAACACGAATTATAAAGCACAAGGAGTGGTTCTGTTGTATTAAATCTTGCTGTGCACGTGACAGCTTTCTCTCGGTGATCACGACTGAAAAATCAGAGGAAGCCTTACTCGAGAGAAAAATTAATAAAAATAGCTTTAAAAATGAAAAAACAGATAAAAACTTGAGGAGATAGATTTGAAAGAAGATCGAGCAACTTTTCATTGCTTCCAGTCTTTTCGTTAGGTGGCAAACGCGGTGTAAGAACATGAAAAAGAACAACTAAAAGGAAAAATGAACTTCTAAATTCCGTACGAGTAAAGTAAAATCACACGCCACTGCTAAGGTACTTTTAGGTATCGAAAAGTCTTGGGACAGACAGCCATTACCTTGGTGCAACGTGTATTTCATTATACTTGCGGATTCTAAAGTTCATCTTTTGCCAAAAGTTCTTTATCTGTAACAGCTCGCGAGCCTTCTTCACTTTTTAGTTTGTACTTGAACAAAATGGCACTATTTGATGTTAAGATTTTACTTGTGTTTTTCTTTTTTAAGTGCCATATTCGCTACCGATAACTCGAAACTACGAAGGAAACGAAAAAAAAATATCAGAAGTTCTAGTTATTATTGGGAAATAGACTTAAAGAGACAACTGAATTAAGTTCGAGTTGGCGGGAGCTTGAGTTATCGGGAGTTAACTGCAGTTGCTGTTGATTCCCTTAATCTTTCATCACCCACCTCGGCAAAGCAAAATCTGACAATTAAGAGAAACCGTTTTGAAGTAAACAATTTTGTATATCAAGATAACAACTTTTTATGGTAGAACATTCCATCACCGTTTTCCATTCCCGTTTTTTTTTTTGTCAAAACATTTGCGTTTAGTCCATTCACTCCCAAAAGTGCCTAATAATTAGTTCCTAGTTTTTCAAGTCTTTTCTCCATTCATAATACATATATAATTGTAAACAGGGGAGAAATTCAGTCTTTTCTGAAGTGGTTAGTTAACTTTATATTCTCAAAACCAGTTAATTAATTTCATATTGATGTTGTAAGGAGAAAGCAGATGATGATCAAAGCTAGAACAGAGATCAGATCACCCACCAATGCAGTCTCTCATATCCTGCGTTGCTTCAAAGCCAACGTTGCATACACACTGGTAGCCTCCACGAAAATTCTGGCACCGGCCATGGAGACACATATTGGGGTCGTGACATTCATTTTTGTCTGTAAGTATAAAATACCGTATGCATTCAAATATCAACCCTGGGTGCTTATCTTGTTTGGGGCCCTTAAGGGTGAACGCTATCAGCAAGTGAGGGAAATTTTAAAAGATAACAAATTCATTTCGCTTCAACAGAACAAAAATTTGCAAAAACTATCAACAATATAAAAGGTTCATCGACTGTCCTAAAAAACTGAGTAACTGTTTGCCAGGTCTGCAATTTATTTTGCCAATGAGTTAGTTCCCTCTCAATGTCTGATGATCCTTTTACTTTACGCTTACTAATTATCAGTAGGATTCCTAAAATGTGTGCAATTTTGCAATTGGTTTCGGATCCATTAAACCCTAGACCGATTGTAGACCATTTTAGGAGGAACCACCCACTATGTGAGCACAGTTACTGAACAAACGTTAGTATGGGTGTCGGGTTAAAACTGCACAGGATACCTAAAAGGTGTACCATTCTACAATTGTTTTTTTGACTCCATTAAATCTCAGTCTAGTTGTAGGACATTTTAGGCGAAGTAACGTACAAACTGAGCAGTTACGACTCCAACAAACTACGTTAAATATAGAAGGCAAACACATACGGAAAGTAAGCAAATCAGTCCTAGCAAAAACAAACAAACAAACAAACAAACAAGTAAACCAGCGTATGCAAATAGTGCACGTGCAACAAAAATAAAGGCTACGCAAATCAAAGCCAATATATTAAAATCAAATTAAACTAATAGGAATTAAATTAGTTGGAGGAGCAATGAAGCCATACACGTAATAACCTGGGTCGAGTAGCCTGAAAGCGAGGCATCGAGGGCCAAGACCTGTGGCAGATCTGTGTTTACTTATGGTAATC
>JAOBYF010072564.1:0-12084 GCA_025403605.1 Parazoanthus darwini | reverse complement strand
TCAAGAGTTGAACCGATTGGAATTTCTTGAACGAGATCTTGAGTATTATTATGGTGAAGACTGGAAGGAGAAGGTAGTTCTTTCTGATGCTGCAAAGAAGTATGTGGACAGGATTAGAGAGATCAGTAAGGAAGACCCCACCCTCTTGATTGCTCACCACTATACAAGGTACCTGGGAGACCTTTCAGGGGGTCAAGTGCTCAAGAAGATGGCACGCAAAGGAATGCAGTTACCTGATACCGGAGAGGGTGTACATTTCTATGACTTTGATTTGATTGAGGATGCACGCAAGTTCAAGAACATGTACCGGGCAAGGCTTGATGGTCTGAATATGGGCAAGGAAGTTGCTGACAAGGTTGTGGAAGAAGCTAACTACGCTTTCTTACTGAATGTCTGGGTGTTCCAGGAGATTGACAAAGCTGGTGGCTATGAAGTTGTGGCACCCAAGGTACAAAAGGAAGACCTCGAGGAGCTTGGTCCCAAGCAGGGTGTTGATGCCTGCCCCTTTGCCAAGATGGTCAAGCCCAACCAGCTGAAGCCAGAGGACCCCCCACATCAGGCTGTGCACCCACAATCCCCAGCCACCAACCAAGCACAGTGTCCTATCCACAACCCAGTGATCTGGGCAATAGCTTTTGCAGCTATTGCTGTGTGTGTGGGTCTTCTTATAATGAAGATCTATAATTAGTTTAACACTTAAAGCAGGCAGAAGTGGAATTGCAGAGTGTTATAATGCAGAACTTTGTTACTGGGTTAATTGTACCTTAAAGTTTGAAGTGTTGCATACAACAGGAATTATGTGAATGGTTATTTTCTGTTTAGTGTTGAAAATATGTGATTGATATGGACATTATTTGTCCATTGTTTAGTTAATGTCAGGCTTGTCAGTCTGAATCCAAACCGATCAACGACCGCTTTGAAATGTGGCACTCTCTACTGATACAGTATACTGATCAAAACAACTGCGTGACTTAGAGCACATTTACTGCATACAGTATGGTTATGTTTGATAATATTGCAAGATAATTTTTAATTGTTAGAACGCTCCTCCAAGGGTTCCAATTTGTTTTCTAGATGTACGTGCAGTTAGTTATTTCCACACAAGGTAAGCACTCCATACCTCCTAGGGGGAAACACTTGTACTTTATAACCTAACGACAGTACACTTTGTAAGGTTCATTTTGACATTCTAAATAAAAAGGACGATAAAGAACAATAGGGACAGATTCTCTGCCACTGAATTCCTTTTTCATTTACTTAATTTGATTTAATTGCAGTATTTTCAGCACCTAGAAGTCACAAAGTTCTGAGAAGTCACAAAGTTCTGAGAAGTCACAAAGTGTTGAGTTAATTTAGTTGGATTCTTCATTGCTTCCTAGAGTCAAAAAAGCTTTCAGATACAAAAAACGTTCTCAAGTAAGAAAAAGAAAGTTATTGAGTATTAATATATCTTGTTTTAATAAAATTAAATTTTATCAATACTAATATATTACAATAAATGGTTCCATAGTACAATAGAAGCATGAATTGGCAAGTAAAATATTTATGCTTTTATTTAGTGCACAAATTTAACATGCAAGTGCATACAAATGATCAAGACATGTAATTAAAACCAAGGCACTGATGTTCCAAAATAAATGCTGAAATTTAGTTACAGTTACTGTTTGCATTGTAGCTCAAATTAATATAATATTTATATTGATTGGTAGGGGGGTAGTAAAATGATGCTGTTGCTTTTGTGGTTGTTTGAGACTTGCTCATCACTAAAAATAAAGTGTTGATTCAATAAAGTGTTGTTTCTAAAGAAGTGCTTGCTGTCCATTACTCAGTGGTAGACCATTTTAATATATAGTACTCCTTCAACTTTATCTGCAACTTCATGTTATTTATAATACATTTACATGTACAGTGTAATGGTTTTTTCTTTGCAACCCTTTCTAAGTACAGGGACGAGCTTTAAATTCTTTTATGGTCTAAATTTACTTCCTGTTCCCTTTCCCCTTTTCTCAGCCTCTTGCTGTCATCCCTGGTGGAGGGTGGTAAGGGGTTTAAATCGCTTCCTGCTCGCCTAGCTCCCGCCCCAGGTGGAACATTTAGATTATTTCCCAATCTGGCCTCTGATGGAAAGTGATATAGGGTCTGAACACTTCCTACTTGATTGTGCTTAACTGTTTTTAGTAGACAGTTTCTATATTACTTGTATATTCGTAAAAAATAAAGATAAAGTGTTACAACCAGATGAACGGACTAGGCGCAAAAGGCACGCCAGACTGATTCTGGCATATGGTACCATCCCACAACTCCTTGCGCGCGCAGTTGTTTTTCCAAAATGGCGTCCAAATTCCAGTGTTTTTTTGCCCGAATTGCTTTCTGCTTTCCATATGCCTAAGCGAGGCGGCGCGCTCTGATTGGCTTACTTAGGTTACGTGAGAAACTGCAGATCGTCTGGAAGGTACAGAGACACGAAAAATGGAAAGGAGGACCTGTGAAACTGTAGACAAAACAGATCTCAATTCGCCGCTTTTGATTAATGATTCCGATGACAGGGAGCAACTGCAGAATATACCGGCACAACTGTCACACGACAAGATGCACTTTGCACAGTTTTGTACAGAACTAATGGATAATAAGCCATGTCGGTGTATTATCCGACGGCAGTTAAGATATTATTCTTGATGAGTTTTTTTGTTGTTGCCAAAATGGGCAGTAAGAAGTTCCGTATTTAAATTATTTTTGGAGCCTCGGTAGTGCGTATGCGCACCGAAAATAAAATTCGTATGCGCCCTCAAAAATAAGATGCGCATGTGCATTCCAAAATAAGAAGCGTCTACGCATCCCAAAATGAGATGTGCACGCAGGTCATTCCAAGGTGCGCGTGCACAAGTTTATAGCGTGAAGACACGGAATGTTATGTGCAGGCGTATATCGTTTATAGATCCGTAAGTGCATGTTATTTTTAGATGTCATGCGCATGGTTTGGATGCACATCTACGTCTTAATGTACGCATGCTTTTCAAAAACTGAGAGCAGACGCTATTTATGAGCTACTGAAAAAGTGCTTGTTTGTTATCATTAAACATGAAGTACAAAATAATTACCAAAGCAAATAGTACAATAATTTCGTCAAGCTGTAACGGTACATCTTTATATTGATTGTCGTTCAAAATTTCCTAAATTGAGGACATCGGTGTGGGTTTTTGAGAATTACTTGTTTATTCTGAATGCAAATAAATTACTGGAGAATCTTGTTGTGTTATTGGATAATCTAGAACCTCTATTGCCAGAGACATACCACCAATAAACGATTTGAAGAACACAAAGTTCACGGGTTGTATCGCGCTCGCAACTTTAGCGACTTGTTTTCCTCAAGCTCCGTCAGTTAACGTGGCTTAAAAGGCTTCTGTTGTTAAATACGAATAGTTCTGTAATAGTAAAAAAAATCATTGAATATTTAATCGATGTTTATAGAACTGCTCAAAAATGTAAACGCTTTTTTTGTACAATGAGAGTTGCACAAACTGAACATGCACATACGCTCTCCACAATACTTTCCCGCAAAGGCAGAGGTTGCCGTACAATTTTAGACTCGCTAAGTTCTCTTATAACTTCGAACTAACCCAATCCCTATGCAGTTATCAGGATATTGCCCTCCTGATTTAAATTTGCTTCTTCTCTCATCCCGAATATGCTCGCTCCTCTTGAAAATGTGCACAAAAACTAAAGGGCATTTCAAACTGATAAGCCAGGTACAGAATCAACCAGCTGCGCAGAGGAACACGTCTTCAGTTTACTTGGTATACAGAGTTGTCACTCATTGGTCTGACCATCCTATGAAGACTTTTGTGACACTGATGGAGCTGCTCTCCGATTATGATCAGAAACAACTAACAGATAAAAGCTTTCTAAGATATCAATAAGACCATATACTGAGCATTTAACTTACAGTGATAAATAATTAGCAAAAATACTAAAAGGAATATCTGTTTAAATACTCTTATCTATAAATAGAAAAATTGTAACCTTATTTTTTGTTGTTTCCTTGCTAACTGAAAGTTCCATAACACTCAGCCTTTCCAATTTGGAGAAAATATATAATTTAACATGACCTTAGTCTCAACGGTCATTGAATCAAGGTATGCCACTTTAGCTAAAATACTAAAAGGAATAGCTTTTTAAATATTCTTACCTATAAATAGAAAAATTTTAACCTTATTTTTTGTTGTTTCCTTGCTAACTGAAAGTTCCATGACACTCAGCCTTTGCAATTAAAAGAAAAAATACAAATCAACATGACCTTAGTCACAACAGTGACTGAAGGTATGCCACTTAAAGGTTATTCCTAACATGGTGGTTCCCAGGTAGAACCAATCTCTTGCTGGAAATGCAAGGGTCCTTTGCCAGCAGGATTCCATTTCTCTTTAACTTGGCAGAGTCGGCTGTAATTTTCACCATAGTACTCCTGGGCCCAATTCGTCAGCAGTCGGTCCATGTAGTTTACATAGCTGCCCAGAGTACTTCCTGATTTCTTCACAGCATTATAAGTTGAGTTGGCAAACTCAAAAACTTCCTTCTTATGTGCTGCGTCATCAATTAAAAACCTGCCGTACGTGTAGAAGCTGTACTCTGCTGAACGGTAAGGAAAGGCCGTGGCTGTGGGGGAGTAATGCTGGATATCACCTCCCATGTGCACAAACTCGAGAAGGCATTCTGGTGGGATGTCTAAATTTGCAAAGTACTTTGCCAGGTCTTCAGGCAGTGCCTGGATCATGGCACCCTTGACATATATGGGCTCAACCTCCTGGTGGACAAATCCATGCCGCTCGCTGTATTCCGTCACGAACTCAAGGTATGAGGTGAACGCTCGTGTGGGAGAGGTTGCTGTGGGGTGGAGACTCTGTAACGCGCTCTGTACCTTATCTTCGTGAATATCGGAGTAAACGGCATCAAGGGTCAGAACTTTCTTCCCAAAGTAGCCATGGAGGGCCAGGTCGAGGTTGAGTTCCTTCGGAAACGTTTTCAAGTGTGCGCCGATGGCGTTCAAACCTTTCTCGATGTTATCCGCATCATGGTACGTCAGTGTTTGCCAGATGAACTGCCCAGGCCGCGCACAAACTCGCAGTGTTACGTCCGTCAGCACTCCGAAGTTGCCTCCGCCGCCTCCCTTGAGGGCCCAGAACAAGTCTGGGTTGCTGTTTTCCGATGCTGTGACAACATTCTCCCCACAGGCCGTGACCATGGTGTAAGAGACGGCGTTGTCACATGCTAGACCCCCGTACGCCCTAGACAACATGCTGTAGCCCCCTCCGAGCATATAACCCCCAATTCCAACCGCAGGCACACAGCCTCCTACAGCGACATAATCAGACTTGTCAAGCAGTGAGTACACGTCCCCCCAGTTAGCGCCCGCTTGTGCATTCAGCAAGTCATTGCTGAACGTGACATTATTCATGTTCTTGAGCGAAATGACAAATCCGTTGCTGTCAGTCGTCGAGTAGCCTGCGAAGCAGTGCCCGCCAGATTTTACGGCAACCGGAGTTCCAGTCTTATTAGCAACACGGAGGCATCTTTTCACCTCCTCTGCATTCCGAGGGAAGGCGACAAAAGCTGGGGTTTCGGAGGAAAACGCTGGGTTGTAGATTTTCACAGCTTCCTTGTACAGCTGAGGTTGTTCTGGTGTCACCGCGATGTCGTTTAGCTGTATGAGTGCGTTTTTAACAGAACTTGCCTCGTGTGCCATTCTAATACTCTTCCATGAAACAGCCAAGCCGAGACTGCGCCAAAAAAGGCGAGACTTCCTGCTCAAAAACATAACGACTGTCGAACCTATCCTCGACCTTCACTTTCAGCCTTTGACTAAATTCATGCCGTGAGGGAATAGGGCGAGTTTTGCCACATGTTTATACTTTTCCAGGCGTGTTTTTTTTGGCAGTTTTTCAAAAAATATCGATAAACAACTTCTACGGAATAATTTCGCGCGCGGATAACACTGGAACGAGTTCAAGCAAATAAATGGGCACCAGGCTCGCGCGTAAGACAAATGAAAATGGCGGCTGAAAAGATAAAGCTGTTCGCACGTTCGTAGAACTTCCAGGCTGCTAGGGGTTACATAAAGGGATAATGTTCCTCTAACAGGCGAAGAGAAATGAGTGATATGAATGACCCGAATAGACCTGTTTTACATGTTGTGGTCACAGGGTTTCATCATCAGAGGGGATCGGAGGTTTGTGTCTTGTGACTACAGTCTACATGTTTATGTCAACTTCACTCTACTGACTTCTATACCGCTTTCGATCACTGTTTTTAAAATAGGGATAATTGTAAGGTAACAGCTCTAATCCTTTGAGAGTGTAGGTCGCATTGATAAATAGATAAATAAAAGTTTTCCTTTTGCAGTGACAAAATACAGTATATGGTTTTCGCGGTCAGTGAACTGTAAAGTGAGTTTCCTAGACATCATATTCTTGTCGCTTTAAACCAAACACAACCAGTCCACATTTAATAAAATTCATGCTGCAATAATTACGAAACTGGCAAATTATCCTTGGTGAATAAATAATAGTGAGTCTATGAAAAACTAAAACAAATCAGCAGTAGTAATAGTAGTAATAGTAATAATATTAATAAAAGAAAAAAATAGAAATTATAATCATAATAACTGTTAGGCAGTAATTATAATAAAAAGAAAATAATTTTAATATTTATTAATAATACTAACAGTAATAGAAGTAGGAATATTAACGATGTTTAGTGATAACACAAAATTATGACACGATTTCTTAGCTTTAAGTCTAAGACTGATGTTTCGACTCACAGGTGGAATTTGCATATCCACCATTCATTGAAGGAGAGGAGTGTAACAATCCAAAACTCCCTGAGGAATGGCGTCACCTACCATTTATCTCATTACCAGAGGGTGCGCATAATTATGAGGAAGGTAAGTTGCGCATGTTTTAATGACACCTGAAACTGTGAAAGGGACAGATCTGCGGGTTATCTGGTCTGCCTGACATTATCGCCCAGTGGTGTGTGAGAAATATAATAAAAATATCAATTCCTGGACTGTGAATGAGCATAAACATATTTATTAATTGCAGAAAAAACATTATGCCTTTATTTAAATGCAGTTTTTGGTTGGTCTTGAATTCAACTATTCAGTGAAAAAACAAATATTTTTAACGAAATGGTAATTTGTTGCTCATAGTTCACAAAATAATGTAATAAAATTGTAGCTTTAAAAGAAGATTCATAAACCATTAAACAAGGATAGAAAAGTTAAACTATATGTGATGTAACTGCTGTTACAAACAAGACTATTATGCTGCAAGTATCAAATACTGGTAAATGTTTTATTTGTTTAGTTAGATTTGATTTATTTTTGATATGAGTCATAATTCTTTTCTTAACTCAAACAGATGGTGTATTCTTCATGCTGCCCAGCCTTGGTAAATGGAGTCCAGGTTTGACGAGAACCTCCACAGTGTATGGGATCTCGTGCTATCGACAGATCAGCTCAAAGGTGAGTATATGGAAAGTATTACTGTAAGTTGTAAGGGTGTTTGGAGTTTAGATACATGTGCATGCACAGGTTGACTTTGTATGATTAATGCTACAGATGCTTGCATGCAGGTATGAAAATCTTAGACAAAGTGTACAGTACGAAGACCCTGAAACTGGTTAACTTACTAGCATTTTATACAGGGCCCTGTTGTTCAAAGCCCAATTTGTACTAATCCTGGGTTAACTCTTAATAAAACCAATATAGTTAACCCAGGATTAGGACTAATCGGGCTTTGAACTACTGGGCCCAGAACTACTACTGACATTGTTAAAATTACTTAACAGTGTAATGTATAATTATGTCACATGTTGGGATGTAAACAGTACCTTTCAAATAGAAGGGTCTACATGTATTTCAGTGGTTCATGCATCCCAGCTTCAAATGGGCCATCCTGAATAACGAATTACAGCTTTAAAAGCTCTCATCCTGGGACAAAAATTGAATCCCAATTATACATGTAAAGAGGAAGTCCTGTACAGAAAAGCCATATAATTATGGCTATACACTAGTTATACAGTCATGTAAGTGGACCCATCCTGTTCATGATCATGGCAGGAATACCAGCTAATAAGAAGCTTTTCTCTTGGCATGTAGTTATATTCCCAGACAAGCCACAAGAAGTCCCATATACTGTAGATCATCTCAGCTTTAAAAGGGTTCATCAAAAAAATGTACTCCAGCGATATACAGTAGATGTAAGAGGGCCCATTCTGGAACATGAATGATAGTTACAACATGCATATATGTACACTGCATGCAGCTAGGCCCATTAAGGGACAGAAACTTGGCCATACACCCTGTAGACTATGACCCAAGCTTGGATCTGCACCCAGCTTCACTCTGATCCAGTTAGCTTTTGTTCTGAGGATTTGTCCTAAATAATTGTTTGAACATGTCATTAATTTTTTTTCTTTTGTAGGAATTGAAGAATCGCCATGAAGATGTAACAAGACCAAGTGTACAAAAAAGTGTTTCTATTCTAAGCCAACTTGTGAGTGTGATGTTTCACCTTTGTCAGTGGTTTAATTAATGTTCATAATTAGTACTGTACTTGATTTGCACAGTCTGCACATCTCATATTCACATTCAAGTGGACCAGTAAGGCTCTACTCTCAGATTGAAAGAACCTATTGGATCTTTGACAATAGCATTATTTAACAACAGCTGACATGGTGTGACAATACATCATTGTATGTTTGTCTACAGATGGTCAGGTTTTTATCAAAGGTTCACAAGTGCACATGAATATAACTGGCGAAGTGCAACTAGAAATTGTAAAGTTCTGTCTACTCACGCCAAATAGTTCTTTCCAACAAAATGATTGACAGAAACTACCCACTGAAAAAGTAGACCAAATCAGTTTGTTGATATTCTGTAAAAATGGAGAAACATTCTGTTCAATTTGCAAACTACTTGGCCTCTAAAAACGTTTTTAGCAGTTGCAGCTGGTGTGCCTAAAAATGAAAACTGGCTGCTTCAGTGCACCTGGAAAAAGCTGATTTTTAAGCCCTCTTAGTTTTTCTAAAAGGAGAGATAGACATGCATGTATTAGGATTAGGATTATATTTAGTGTTTGTCTCGCTTTAAGCAGTAACATTTAGTTCAAACAGGTTGTTTTGTTTTTTTCTGTTTGGGTACAGCCCCTGTTTGGATACATTCAAACAAAGCTGGAGGTTGCAACAAGAGTATATTTTGGTGAAAGAGATTTTAGCAAGACAGAAATTCTGAAGGTATGTACATGTGATGATACTTATCACTGGTACATTGCATTGGATGACTCTGCTCCACATGTTGGTAAGGTCCTTTTCCGTCTCCTGCTCCACATGCTGTTACAATCCCTCTCCTGCTCTGCATCTTAATGTGGTCCCTCTACTGCTCTGTGTCCTGCCCCACCTGTGGTTGTGATCCCTTTTGAGCTCCACCTGTAGTATTTGTGGTCCTCCTCCTGCTCCACATGTGGTTGTTGTCTCTCCTGCCATGCTTGTGGTGGTGGTCCTTCTCCTGTCTGCATGTGGGTGTTCCGCTACTGCTCCACATGTGGGTGTTGTTCCTCTCTTGTTCCATGTGTGGGTGTTGTTCCTACACTGTGCCTTATGTGGGTGTTTATCATCTACATGTACTCCACATGTGGGAATTGTTCCTCACTTGTTTCACATGTGGGTCTGCTCCACATGTGGATATTGTTTCTTAATTGTTCTGCACATAGGTGTGGTCCTTCTCCTCTAATTTTGGATGTGACCCTTCTTTAAAATTACATTAGTTTTTCTTTAGCATGTTATCATGTAGGATGTAGCTGTCCTTAGACTTAAAGTCATTTTAAAACATTCTCAATCTTTCAATGTTTTCAGGAGCTGTACAACAGTTTAAATAGTTCTTTGTCACCAAATATGTCGGATCCGTCACTTCTTTTTGTGAGTAAGTACATTTTACTGGAAATTTGGTACTTTTCCCAAAGTAGTATCAGATAGGCATAGTGCACTACAGCACAAAAAGATCCGTTCCATCCCTATTTGCCTTAATCCTTATTTGCCATCACAAATACTGTAATTAGAATTTCCCTTTTCCACGCGTGGTTTGGGAGTTCACCACAGTTTTCAAAATTACCATGGCAGAATCATGTTAGAAAAAGAGGGCTTTAAGTCAAACTATAGTTGGTAATTAAAAATAAATGACAGTTTTTTTTTGTGCTGAAGTTTCAAACTCCTCAATCCACAGAATTGAACAAAACGATTGCAAAATGAAAAAAAATTATTACATCAAAAAGCCTCTTTTGTTCAACATGGTTTCATTTTGCATAAATGAACATACAATCCTTACCCTCTGAATTATGTTCCTGTTTTTCTTACAGTGCTGAAATTATATATTAGTTCCAACACTTTAATGTAAGAACAACCGTTGTTTTTTTATCTTATTTGACAGGACTGTCAGCAACAGATTTACTGACTATATTCAGACAACAGGTAAGTTCATGAGAGATCGATGGTATACTGTTCGTTGAGAAAGTAGATTTCATTCCTTGTGAATGTGTTTTAAACAAAGTTGAGGCATTCTGGGAATCTTTGAAGACAAGCGAAGTTCATCTTTAGTTATTATAGAACGTACAGTCTTTGTGTTTACTGTTATTACGTACTGATACGATGTAAGGGTTGATACTTAATCTTACTGGTAGGACTGATGAGGGTTGAGGAGTTGAGTTGTGGTAATTTGACTTCCAAGCAGCCAAATTTCCATTTTTTGTAGTTCTGCTTGGAAATTTACAGATTTCAATGTAGATGTGATTATTTTAATATCTACAGGTTCTTGTGCTATTCAAGCTTCTATTACTGGAGAAAAAGGTACGCGTGATTGAACTTGTTTTCTTTTATTTCTTGGAATTATCTCTTCTTTTTACTAAGTATTTTCTTCTTTCAGGTTATTTTTTACGGTTTTCCTGTAAAGAAGATTTGCAGTTTTATTCTTGCGTTGGTCTCACTGATTCCAGGTTTGTGGGCATTGTGACTCGAATAGTTCGTTACTGAAAGATATATCTCACAGAGAATCACAGTTACGGGTTGCAGCAAGGGAACACGGCTGAGATTGTTTAAAGCTAAAAATGAACAAAAATTTAATGAGGTTTAGAAGGTCGACCCAGGATTGATCTGCAACCATCACAATTTCCAAACAAGTACAAAAAGATATTTGAATTTGGGTTGAACTTGCTTAGGAATTTTAAAAATTTCTGCTAATCGTTAGATTTGGTTGTTAAACCAAGATATCATGAGATGATACTCAAAATATCGAGCCTCACCACATGCAGTTAGAGTTGGAAGTTCCACATTTGAGTGACTACATAGTGAGTGGCTCAATTGTTAGAGTGCCAGTCTCTTATGCAGACCAACACTTATCTGTGAAGAAGGTGGTACCCTAATTATCACACAGATATGAATGTTTTGTTAGAAAACACACCACTCGTAACGAAATGATACTACATCCGGGACCCTTGTGGGGCATTTTCCATATCTCAACTAGTAAGGATCATATCATTTTCTGAAGAGTTTCCTAAAATTTCAAAACCCTTCTTAAGAGTTTTGGACAAATTCTTGAAGATTTCTGAGGATTTTCCGAGGATTTTCCGAAAATTCAAAAAAGAAATCTTAGAACGATTTTTTTGAATGTTTCTGAAGATTTTCCCAAGAATTTCCGAGAATTTTTGTATTCTGTCTTGATAGTAAAGGGAATATTACACGTTGGTTTGAAGAAATTTATATGTTTACTTCGCCATGTAACATGTGTTCTGTAATCTGATTGTTTCCTTGAATTTCTAACTTGAAGGGATGATAAGGAATGGACTGTGTATGGCAGCCAGTGGAGAGACTAGTCCTGTACCACTGCAATCAGAACCTGCTGACGAGGTAAACCCTTCATATAGTAATCGCTCTACACAACCCATTTTAACCCACACACCTAGTATGTCATAATATGCCGTCGACTGTATATCCGTTTGTGTTTGTGTGTGGGGGGGGGGGGGGGGGGGAGTTGCCAAAACC
>JAOBYF010072453.1:0-12089 GCA_025403605.1 Parazoanthus darwini | reverse complement strand
ATACATCCCTCGATCGACAGGCCGACAAAGACAACTCTCCGAACTTTCGAGATACGAAACTATGGTTAAAATACTCCTCCTCGCTTAACAGTCTTCCTTGATTAGAAGTTTCTTTACAAAGGCACTTTCACGGGCTTTGCACATGCGCGGGCTCGGATGATAGCTATGGCCTCGTAGCCAATAGAAACCAAGGAAAAACAGCCGGGAAATTTACCCTGACCTCGATTGACATAAGGTCGCTCAGATCAGCAACTGTTTGTACTTTGTTGCTATTCTTTTGTCGTAAAACCCTAGAAATTGGCTTTGTTCCGAACAGGAACACATATCAAATTTCCGAGAACCCGAGCATGCGCAAGACCGTGAAAGGATCTTTTTAAGGTCGATCGAGGTCAGGATAAGTTTCTCGGGTGTGTTTCCTTGATTACCATTGGCTATGAGACAATTGCTGTCATCCGAGCTCGCGGATGTGCCAAGCCGTGAAAGTCCTTTTTCAAACAGCTCAGCTGACAATTCCGTTTTTCGCGCGACACTTACATCAAGCACGACGGACGTGACACTTGACGAAAGAAAAGCGACTACGCCATGCGCACGATCTGATTGGTCGGGAAGTGTGCCAGAATGTTTCCAAAACAATAAGAGAAAGTAATCGTACACGGCAAAATTGACAAATTATCATCGATAGAGCCAAATTCTCATTGAAAATAAATTGGCATTTGTATAGGTACTTATTTACCTGCTTGACCGCTGACAGTTATGAGCAATGACCGAGGGAATATTACCGGGGCGAGGGTCGAGCTAATTATGCCCCTACCCCTCGGAAAAGAAAGACAATTGTTCCTTTTTGGGCTGGCTTTTCTTTTGAACCTCGCTTTCATGCTAGCGCATTTTATGGCTTTTTTTAAAAAGCCAACCATTCAAAATTGCTATCACCAAAATTGTTAAACAACTTGGGCCACTCTTCAAACTGTTTGTCCCCCGAAGTGATAAAAAAAATTCTGGACTGGCCCTTAATAGCCTCCAATGCATCCCCACTACTGAGACTGATTCAAGAATCGCTGCCCTCGTCACATGCTTAACTATTGTTGCCTAATTTCCAACCCCTTTGCTTTCCCCCAAATCATCCAATAATATCCCTTGATCTCGAGAGTTTAACGAATATACTCCCCTGCATGTTCCCTAAAACTCCTGTGAAGACCTTGCAAGTGTATAAAGAATACTTCGGGAAGGGGTGTCATAGCATCAGTGTGAGCTTTTAGAATTAAAGCGCAAGATGTTATTACAACTCTTTCAGTATGTTGAAAACTCAACATTGTTGTGTATACTTTTGGAGGGGCTAGGTGGGGAGGGTAGCAAAATGTGCCGGTAAGATTTGGATGTTGCTAATTGTGAATGACCCCCAATTTGTTTGACCAGACTCGAACTTCTTGTAACAAAAGGTTTTAGTTATTTCATTTGATGTTGACATCCTTTCAGTCTCGATAAGGGCGCAAATCACGAAACCGTTTTTTTAAAAAAATGGCTGCATGCATTCACAGTTTGAAGCCTGAGTGTATTGCTGCAATTCCACACAACAGGTTTTCATAGGTGACGATAGAAAAGCCAGCATCTTCTATCATCGTTGAAAATTCCTCCTACGAAAAAAACAAGCTCCAGTCAGATTTCATGCAGTAACTCGTCCAGTTTGATTATGGAAAACAGGTCATTCCACCCGGTACAGTTTGCTATAAATGTTACCAAAGTTTAAAGGCTGACTTCTAGCAATCTAGGTGTTGTTTCAGTCAAAAGAAATAAAACAGTTAGGGAAGAATTTAATGAATGTTACGTGACTTACCGTGAAAAAAGCCAAAGCCAAAATGGAAGCAAAATCACCGACAAATAAAAGACATAATAGTTCTCCAATTTACCCATGTGCGCGCGTGCGTGCAACGGAAACTCGTAACCTGTACCGACCGAGCGAGTCCCCGGACAAAGAACTGGAAAAAGGATAAATTTCTCAAAGCAAACAGCTGTAGGGGCGAACAACTAAAGGTTTCGTTTAAGCAATTAATGGAAACAGATCAATCCCAGTCCAATTTTGTACTTGCAGTTGCCGCTGATTAAAACAACTACACTCATTTTTACAGTGTTAGCCTCGACTTGGTGTTAAATATTCAGCATGTAGGTGAGAACAAGCTCAGGCCGGGGCTTCAGAACCATTTTTAAGAAAATAGACGCGATGATTACAAACCTGGTCTGGAAATTGTCTGATGCTCTCAACCAAATAATTGTAGGAGTTCCAGTCCTGTGCTATAACCTCGCCCATCACGGGAATCACTTCAAAGGAGTACTTGTTATAAAACCTGTAACAAGAAACCATCAGAAAAAGTATTCAGTCGTGTGTCAAACTGAAAAAAAAGTACTTGTTCCAGTCTGTTCACAGGTAGCCCAAGCTGTAAGTTAGTCCATAATCAGTTTTCTGCTATATTGGATAGCTCGTGAGAATATTTGTATGGGCAAAATAAAACAAAGATATCTAGAACTCCACAAAATAGGGATTATTTGGTGTTAGCGTCACTGTCGTTAAGGTTTTCGATCTTTCCTCCTAGGCCTTTAACTATGTACAAGGAAGCACAATCCATTCTCGTATTGAGTCAGATCGACGTTGAGTTGACTCCTCCAAATCCCACTCAGTGCAGATTTGAAAACCAAAGTGTGTTCCCTGAAGTCTTACACAAATCCGTTTCGTCGTGTTTTGACTAGCACTATGTATGTTCTTCATTATTTGTTATATTGTCATTAATTTATTTTTAAGTACTTGTTATAATTAATTTTGTAGCTGCACCAGCCCTTCTAGAATAGCGCACAGTACTGATTTGTTAAAGCTGTCATACATACTCGGTAATGAATTCTCCAAGAATGCAGAAAACTGCTCATAGACTAACTTACAGCATGGACTACCTGTGGTGTGTTTTGTCTCGTAACAGTCTATCAAAATAACTATGTGTTTAAGAGAATGGTAAGCTGGTAGCAATATAATTTTATAGATATACATTACAATGCAACAAAACCGACTTTCACGCCAATATCTGTGCCGTCGAGCGATTAAACATAAGCCACTGGCTTTTTTTAGATGTAACCGAACTGGAGACGAATTGTAATGATTACATGTAGTTTGACGAGGACTTGTTGATGTTTAAAGTCGTTTATTTTCTGGACGAAGAACAATAAACCGTCCCTGACAGTAAGGTGTACAACTGCGCTCAACTAATGTGCACATGCAATTTTATCTCTGCATGATAAAATGACGAATGATCACGTAAGATCTGAAAGGCAAATAAAAACTATTATGTGTGTTTCAAATTCTAACACATAAACTGACATATTGGCTGGTTGTTCCTAAGTTCAAAGAGTACAAACTAATAATCTGATTAAATCATGCTCACTTCGCAACAATAATTATATAAAAGCTGTCAACTGATACTGTACCACCCTGATTAACAAATGTGCTGCAGTTCAAATTACACTTTCAATGGAGTAAATGATAATATAGAAGAGAAAACTTGAGAGCAGTGCGTCTTGATAAGTGTTACTTTTGTTGAACCGTTGGAGTTGAATAACACAACTAAAAAACACTTAAAATGAACTGAGAAAATGCCCTCATCACTAAACTATACAGAACACAACTGAATACACACAGGCTGCTTGTAAATGACAGACATTCAACCATTACGATGTTCACCTAGACTATCATAAATGCATCGTGATACGTGCTAACTGATGAAAACAAAAACATGTGCATTATACCACTCCAGAGCAGGGTTGTTTACTTTACTGAACTCCAAGCAGAGAAATCTGCCTCCAGGAACCAGCACCCTCCGTGCTTCTCTTAGTGCCTGAAATGAAGGAAAACTGAACACTTAAAACGTTTGTAGCTATTTTTCCGAACTACTTATATGTAGTAGAACACATAATATGTGGATTTAACATATTCCATTAAAACTGTATATAAAATGTAACGTTATAAAAGCGTATGTTTAGAAACAAACATTTTGAACATTTGCCATTCGTCTGGTTCAGAAACTTTGGAATAGAGCTTATTAAACTATGCACATATCACAACTATGATTATACAGAGGAGGGTTATCCCATAGGGTAAGGAGACAAAAAGAAAGCTTGTTTCTAAAGGACAGGAAGTATTTGTTGACAAGGAGTGCTTTAGCAATAAACTTGCCAGGAGTGACAATTCGGAGTGTTTGGAGGTACACTGTACATGCACAAGTTCATTGATACATTAAGTTCCAAGTTGCAGAAGACATTGACATGTGCCTTTGCTAATTACTTCACACAGACAAGTGAATATGCTGGATGTAGTACCAAAACATGGGACTTTAACCCTTAAGAGATACAACAAGCATATCCCTGCCCTTGTTAGTATGGGAGTCCCCACCCCCAGGATACTAAGAAAGTCCTAATTCCCAAGTTCGACTATTCCTCATTAAACTGAGATCATCTATTCAGCACTAAGAGAATCGTAATCTGCTATTTCTTCTGAAAGACTGACTGACTACATGTTGTCCTTTCTATTGAAATTCACAGTTCCCAAAACAGCTAAGTAGGTACTGCTCCTTAGACTCTGACCAACCAAACCTTGTCCATTCTAGTAACATTCCTAATCCCGAAGGCTATTGTGTAGGCATCAACTGAGGCATCCTTGATTGGCAAGTCTTCAGCATCTCCTGCAATCCATGAAATTTCTGCCAATGATAATAATACCCATAAAGTTTAATTATTATTTAACAGTAACAACTAACAATTATTCTCTGAAATTGAGGTGAATAGTGGCAGAATATCCACTGACATGTGAAGCATTGAGATGGATATTCTAAAAGCCACTATTCACCGAGATTGAAGATATCATGTGATTGAATCTAACCAATAGTAATGCATGATTTGACAGTAAAAATATATTATTGTAATTGAAATGTAATTATATAAAATTAATATAATACAGTAAAAGTCTAACTCATGATAGTAAAATCAATAAAACGTATAACATTTCATGTTCTGTGGCAATCTTCAGACTGAAGCACTGTTCATTATGGTGTGGTCCAACAAGTTTAGGAATTTTTTCAGTCAGATTTTACACACTTTTATATGTTTTTATTAATTTGACCATCACGAGTTAAACTTTTACTACCACACTATATATAGCACTCTGCATCACCTTGCATCAAGCTGACTCTTACTGCCTGCGATGGCAAACAAACAGACATATTGAATAAAAGTTATACTAAAATATAAGAAAACCTATACTTTTAAATACACAAACACATAATTATATACACACACACACATAATTATATACAATGTGTACAGTTTTCCAACATGTATAACATTTCCCGACCTTGAAGAAGTTGAAACAGGTCAGCAAAATAAAAAAAGGAAAAGGTCTTGCAGCAGAAATGCATCCAGTTTATTAAAATAATATTGGCTTGTTGGGTCACACCAAAATGAACAATGCTTCATTCCCGTGGAGCAGACTTTGGGCCTACAATGTAGACCACTTCTGTGGCTGGAAAACTGTACAGTCATGTAATTTAATTTATACATATATACAATTATTTTATACAAAGTATACAGTACTAGATAGAAAAATTTAACTGCAACATATAAAATTATAATTTCTTTGTCAACATTCACACTGGACAAGTCACCAACAAGCCAGTTCGGCATTTCAGAAACACATAAAATGTAATATTTATGAAACTTAAACAAAGAAACTTAATGAAGCGGGATGAGAGTTTATTATTATAGCTCCTATTGTCAATTTTCATGAATATATTGAACATTTTGGTTTTATCCCGATGCATCATGCATGTATATTTCTGAGATTCCAAACTGGCTTATTGCTTACATTGTAGCTCTTTTAACATGAGTTCGCATTATAAATTATTATGTATGATGTAGTCTATATGTGTTACTAACCGGTAGAGGAGTTATGTGTACACACCTGAGTCCAGCTGCATTTTTGCTGCTCTCCTTTGTCCTGCATTAAGCATAGATTTGTTGATATCACATACTGTCACATGGGCACCTTGTTCAGAGTTTCTAACTTTGGGTCTTGATCTGTGTCTCACATGGTTTAAAAATCTGAAAGCAATATCTCCTGCAAAAGATGGAATATTTGCATAATAAACAACTTTGATCAAGGACTGATGTTTTTAGTTTAGTGTGAGACTTAAAGTGCTTAGACATTGCAACAGTATGTGGAGGAATTTTTAGGTACTGGCAGTATTGGCATAATGATAAAGGGTTATATGATAAAAAAACTTATTACCCCTGGAGTTCAGTCAGACATGGTCTTGCAATGTGTGGTCTAAAGTTGTGATATCTTAAATACTCATCAAATAGCTCCAACCACTTATTTCAAATTCATTGATCATTTTTGACAATATAATTTGGTAAAGGGTAATACAAAGTTTATAAATCCAGGCCATTCATCTTACTCATACATGTACACTGTAGTAGTACAGAAAAGCTAGGTTAGTGTACTTAAAAGAGAGACTACACTGTAGTAAGCATATGACTCATGGCAGAACCTGAAGACTGTATATATATTTACAGTCTTTATATTATATATCATTCCTTTTACACTTTTATGTTCCTAACTCCCAAAAAAGGTGAAGTTGACTTCAAAGCTTAATTTTATTATGGTTGGCCAGTCTATGCAAAATGACACTGACAGCAACTTTTCTTTGTTGTTGAAGTATTGATATTATTTTTTACTAAAATTAATATTTTGATGGCAAAATGAACCGTGATTAATCAATGACAAAACTGGCAATACTGCCAAGAGCTGAAAATGTGTGCAACAAGAAAAAGAATTCAACACCTTTATCAATCCCTCATGCACTAAATCTCTATTAGCACCAGTTGGCGGTAGCAGGAGATTCAACTGACTACTTTTATTTCTTGTTCATTCTTGGATGAAAGCTTCAGCAAACTACCAACAAATCAATGGACATATTAACATAATCATTGTCTTTGGTGTCAGCAATTTAATTTTTGGGTAGCCAGTTTTCTGGAAATTATCCCTGATTGACTGTACTTCAACATCCTAGTTGGTACATGTAGTTATGCACTTGACATGCAATGTAAGGCTCACATGGTAAAGGTCAAGAGTCTGCACCATAACTCCGGATACTCTGATGGCCAACAAGCAGTTGGTTGACCATCTGTCAGCCATCTGTTGGCCAACAGTCAGCTGACAGATGGCTGACAGTTTTGCTGGTAAAATGTCAGCCATCTGTTGGCTGACAGTCAGCCAACTGTCAGCTGACTGTTGGTGAAATTTTGATGACATAATTCACGACAGTTCAAAAATGGAACTAAAACTTAAAAGACGTGCATTCAATTGAATTTATATTTTGCAAAAAAATACAGTAATATCAGGTTTCTTTTTTCTTAGATGTGAAATGTCTGTTTTAATTTTGCGTAAAAAGAGAGATGCAAGAGTTATTTTCATCGGTTTGTAGCAATATAAAATCTTGATCTTTGCTTCAATGATTTATCAATTTTTCTTTTTCTGTTGAGAACTCACTGTACCTGGTTAGTCAAATCAATGCCGGGTTAGCATACTGTACATGTAGTTGTGTTACAAATACTCATACAGTAATACTTAAATCTTAGTAGTATTTCTAAGTACTGCACCTGTACTGGCTAGCTAGTTTACAGTACTACCAACAGATAAAATCTATCAGCTAATGTTGATGTGCACAAACCTGTTCCTCCTGCAACATCTAGCAGCCTTGTTCTATGGTCAGGATTTAGCAACCTGATAAATCTGTCTTTCCACAGTCTGTGAATACCCACACTCATCACATCATTCATTACATCATATGAATCAGCTACATTTTCAAACACTTTATACACTGGAAAGAAGCAATAACACTTTGTTTAAATGGACTGCTAGAGAATAAAACAATTTGATACATTATCAATGTCACTCTAACAGTACATTAATCAGGGTTCACATATCGACAGCTTACAGCGCTTGACAACAATGCTGGCCTGGTGGCCCAGATTAAATTTTAGCCCCTTCTGATGGGGACACTAATTTTTTTGGAGGGAACTTGGTTACCTAAAAGCACCGACAATATCTTGGGGAATGAAGACTAGAAAGAAACAAAATGCTAAACAAAGTCAAAACTTGTATATCCCAGACACATGCAGGCTTCTAATCGACAGTTGTGCAATCACACACATATACATGTACCCCTGCACATGCCTAAAGACCCTACTGTGATTGGTTGCATACCAATAATCTGTAAAAGTTGTAGTTTATTGAAGCTACATGTATCATTGTATGTGATAACAATAAACACGCTGCTTGTAAACTTTAACTTTGTTTTTTCCATTTTAATATTGCATTTGCCCTGATATTGCTTTCAGATAAAAGAAACAAAATAACTGTAATAGTAGCTATTACCCTAATCAATAACTCATACAAGTATATGCTGATTAACCCATGTACCAACTGAATGCAGTCACCGTTTTTGTTATCTTTTAATGGTGCCTAACCTTTTTTTGTTTTTTCCTGTTCTGTTACCCATTCATATCCAAAACGAGCATTTTTTTCGTTTTCCTGTCTTTCGTGTGATAATAATCGAACAACTAAAGATCGAAAAAACGCTCTTCTGCACAGCCAACAGCTTGGAGCAGGAGAAAGTCCTCCAAATTTCATGGATACCGCCATCTTTTCCCATGAGGCTCTGCATGTTAGGTGAGAAGCTTCCCCCTTCCCCCCAGCCCTCCCGACTAATACTTTTAGAAGAGCTAAAAATACCTTCATCAAAGAATTAGAATTAAGGAAAATAGTCTCTTACTTAGTAAAAGGTAGTGGAAAAAGTTCATATTCTTGTAAAGTGTTAGATAACGGCAAAACTGTTTATAATTATAACTACAATGTGTGAAACCCCCCTGAGCAATATTTTCTTACTTACTATCCCCCGGACGAGATCGTTTGCTGCTGTTGTTTATTGGTTCCTTTCAAGTTCCATGCAGTGAAGGCCTCTTGTGTTTGCCTCAAGATCTTCGGTAGCAACAAATACGCAAATTCTTTGAAGACATTTGGAAGTAAGGAATAGGCACCTAAAAAGCACGTAAAACTGTTTCAGTATCCAAAATGTAATGTCAGAAGTATAAAGTCACCGGCAAAGCGTCTTCAATACGATGGACATCCAACCAGGTCAAAACTGAAGTATGGCTGTAAAGAAACGAGGTAGCGTGATTCCCGCTTTCTTCGGTTTTGCTTTCTAGAATTTGTACATGAAGTAGGAGAAGAAAGTTAAAACCACTTATCTCTTATTTTTACATTTGCTGTGCAGATTTTCAGAAGATTGCTCAACCAATTCAGGACTTCCTCGGCAAACTTTCTTGTGAAGAGTCAACTGCAGAATTGAGGGACTCTCTGAACTTGGCATTACTAAATTTACAGAAGTACTACAAAACCCTGCGAGGTCGGAGCCGGTCAACCTCAAATGGATTGCTTCCAAATTCGACTGCAAAGTCCATTGGAGGAAGTTTGCTTCTATGTAACAGTAATGGCGTGGTTAGTCCGGTTTCTCCAGCATGTGCAAGTCCTGATTTATTCGAATGGAAGTGGTATAACCTTGAGTCGCCGAGACTTTGTGCTAGTTTAGGCACAAATGAATTTTCTTCCCTTTCACCAATTTTGCAACTGTCAAAAGATGGCGATAAAGATGTGCTGAGGGAACTGCTTGAGAAAGGTAATTGTATAATTAGGTATATTGTACATGGATATTATAGTTTTATCTGTGCAAATTGAGGATGTAATTATAGAGACTTAAGTTTGTAAATTTCTTGAGGACTTCCAATTATAGTATTCACCTCATCAAATAGAAAGTGTTTTATACTTGGTGTATTTAGCATTTATAGTCAGTTTTATTGTGATAGGTTCATTTGAACTTTTTAGCCACGCATAACTTGTTTTTCCGTATACACACGACCTCTTAGGCGAGTGTGTATACCAAGAAACTTGACGTGTCAAGTGGCATTTACCACGGTATCCCACAAGAAAACATTGCATGCATAACTAGTTCATCCCACGACTAAATCTTCGCAAAATTTACAGAAATCTTCGGGAGAGCTAAGCATTCTTTAGACGTTCTCTGAAATGGTTCAAAACCGTTTTTGAGGACTTTTTATTATTTTAAAATTTTTGGAAAAATATCCTTGGAAATCTTCTATGTGTTCAGGATTTACTGGAAAACTTGCAGATCCCCAGTTTTAGGGGCACGGCCATTTTGGCCTCAAGATTTTTGCCAAAAATAGGGCACAAGGGCAATTGTCAATGGGCACCAAGGCCACACCAAATTTTTTTGTGTATTTTAGAGGACACAAGATGGTGGTTTTAATACATTAAGTATACATATTAACAGTAACATATGTTCAAACACGCTTTTCATTTATTAGTAACAAATAAAAAATGTTCAGTTTAGGAAACAGTGTTAAGTTTCGTCAACTGGTAACAGTTCAGGGGTTGGATTTGCTGAAAGAAAAAGATCCTATATATTTATAGAAAATTAGTTAATTCTCTGTGATTTAACAGCTATTTCTGAAAGGCACGGCAGCACCCTAGAGAAAAGGGGCAGGCCATTTGTGGCCGTAAATCATACAAAATTCTGGGGGCAATACGGTAATGGCCAGGGGTATCAACGGCAATTGCCACATGGCCGTCATAGATTTCAAGCCCTGCAGATGCAATCTGAACTGTTTGGAAATGTTCACAAGAGTTGAAAAATTTCAGAACACTGTACTGTATATATATCTCCATATAATTATGGCTACACTGCAGAATACCCCACACTCATTATTCCATGTGTGGCCAGTGGCTACGACTACGCAGTGACTGTGTAGTGCAGAGCCCCGTAGCCACGACACAGAGATACTTCATTCTATTATGATAAAATTACGTAGACTGGTACTTAATAATTTTTGACCCTGTAGTGCAGTGTAAAAATAAATACATGACTTTGTGTATTTTAAAAATAATTTCATATATTTATTATTATAGTTAACTAGCTTGCAAGATTTATTTATATGTATTTTATATCATTCTATAATATTATTATGCTATTAAAATAGAAAAACAAGTCCATGCAGAGATTTGTTTTCAATTTTCATATTATAAGTGTAGATATTATATATATTTACCACATTTACCAATGTATAATACAAACTTTTTTCTTAAAAAAATTTGGCAGCTCAGATAGCCACCAGCTGAGTAACTGCATTTCTCATGTATGTTGACAAACACTCACATTGATTTTCAGATTTTCCTAGAATATAGCCAGTACCATAAGTCTTTTAACCATATCCAGGCCAGACTATTTTTGGCACTAGGAAGGCCAAGGGGGTTGGGGGAGGATTTGCCCCCCCCCCCACTGTAATTTCTTTATTATTTTGTGTATTCATTTGAAAATTGGCAGTACAGTGTAGAACTGATTAGCCAATGATCTACATAATTGTGCATTAATTAGCTTTTTGTTGGTGATGACATCATAATGACATTGAATAGCTTTTTTTAGCCAATTTTAACTGATTCCCTGTTTCTCTTCTAGTTTTCATGATACTGTAGTTAAGAAATAGCCTTTGCTCTCATGACATTATCATAATGTCATATACCGTAGTTGACCGAGTGAGCGCCCATGCCCGAGTAAGTGCCCATGCCCGAGTAAGTGCCCATGCCCGAGTAAGTGCCCATGCCCGAGTAAGCACCCACCCCCCTTTTCAGACGAAGTTTTTGCACAGGGTATTTTTGGAAGAAATATTTGTGGCAAAATTCTTTTTTTAGGACTGCTGCAATAGTAATAAAATTGTAGTAGTAATAAAATTATTACAGAAAGTCTACAAAAATTTTGTGTTTAATGGCTCTTCAAAAGCTTTGAAAAGGTTGTTTTATCAATATCTGACAATAATAAAGTGCATTTGCAATGAAAGGTATTCAAGCGTGGCACGAAGTCATCCTAGCTTTGAAAATCAAATATCAGTTTGTTAAAGAGTCGATTGCACTTGGTTATTTGTGACCG
>JAOBYF010072342.1:0-12091 GCA_025403605.1 Parazoanthus darwini | reverse complement strand
AAGGTGCAGGAACTCGTTAACCCCTTATGGGTTGTTTCCTACACCTTCCACGTTTTTATTATTGAACTGTAATTAAAAATATTTTTTTTGTAAAAGTGGAAATAAACAAACTGTTAAACTGTTAAACACTTAGAATCGATCTTGTGACGGAACAGTAGCACACTTGTTAGGGGCGGCAGACATGTTTTCTCACAAGTTTGTAAAAAAAAACCCAAGTTTTACGAGTCTTGTTTAAGAATGGTCCATGCTTTATATTAACGTGCGTCAGTTGAGTTACTTATCAAGTTCAGTCAGATTAGAGAGCACGAACTGAAAAAACGTCTGAGTGGCACGAGGCAAAACCGAGCTTCTCGTGTGCTCTCCCGACTTTGCAATTCATCCACATGCAACTCGACAGACGCACAGCTAAAGCTACAGTAATACAGGGTTCGTACTCTATCGGCGCTGTGAAATTCCATGAACTTCCACGACTTTTTCCTTGACCTTTAGCAGGTTTGCAATACTGATATCAAAAATGTTCTTGATATGAAATTTTTCCAGCATAGTATTTTCGAGAGAGAAACAGTTTGTGTATTTACCTATACGTCTAATATCACTGGAATTTAGCTTTTCGTAAATGAAATCTGACGAGTTGCTGTTTCGTCTCACTCATTTAAGTTAACTAACCCATATTTTACATGGCAATTTTCATTTTCCATGACTTTCCATGACCTAAATCAAAATTCCATGAAATGCCAGGCCTGGAAAACGAATTGTAACATTCCATGACTTTCCAGGTTTTCTATGACCCGTGCGAACCCTGTCTTGTTTCTTTCCCCTCGTACACCGTACCATAAAAAACCCGCTCATTTCACCTCGCCCCTATGGCTAAGTATTCCTTTCACACAGAAACGCCCCAGTTTATTCGCACAATGACTATTTATTTGAACAATCGTTAAGATTTTAGTCTGCAACAGTCTCTCATCAAAGCTCCAAAAAGTGCTAATAAATGAGCAACGAGGAACCGAAGTTACGTCAACTCCACAGGCCATAAACGAGTACATAAAGTGCTATAGAAATCAATTTTCGCACCATTGGAACACTACAACGAAGGCTCAGACGAATCCTTGTCCAATACTCGGGTTGTATACAAAGATATCCATAGGGGATATCGTTATTCTCAGTCAAGAACAGCCACTGGACCTTTTCATAGATTCCTTGTAACGAAGGCTTGGGTGAAGTGTTGTCTCGTATTGCTGATGTACGCAATAACAAGCGAGCCAGCTGCAACATACAAGTATTTCTTCTGTGGTACTCATCAATCAGAGATAGAATTCACCCTAAGAGCTGTCTCTGGAACAACAAACACGTTTCTTGTCACGAATCAATCTTGTCTTAATTGTAGCGCTAACGTCCACTTTTACGAACATGGCGATACCACATGTACGACTTCTCTAAGATACAGTCTCTGGAACAACAAACACGTTTCTTGTCGTGAATCAATCTTGTCTTAATTGCAGCGCTAACGCCCACTTTTACTAACATAGCGATACCACGTGTACGACTTCTCCAAGATACAGTCTCTGGAACAACAAACACGTTTCTTGTCATGAAACAATCTTGTCTTGTAGCGCTGACGCCCTCGATGACTAACATGGCGATACCAAGTGTACGAATTGTCCCGGAAACAGTCTCTGGAACAACAAACGAGTTCCTTGTCACGAATTCTCGAGCGGTTCAATCTTTTCTTGTAACGCCGATGCCCATGTCAACGAAGATGGCTCTACTGGTGATACCAGGCCGTCTGGAATACGACTCGAGCCAGGAACAGTCTCTGGAACAATATAAAGGTCCCACTGCCGCCTAAAATCATTCAGAGATGGAAGACATTAAATACTCTACGTACAGTTCAAGCACCATCTGCATACAACTAGTTTTAGTGTCAGTTTATCTGTTTACCACACACCACTTTCATAATACGCCCCAGTGGCCATGAACAAAAACGTCGAGTCGAGGCCAGCAGGGCCAAAATACAGCAAATGTATGAGAAACTGAAACTTGACCTCGACTTGAAGTTATTGTTTATGGTTACTGGAGCAAACTATGAAAGCAGTGAAAAGTTAGTTTACACTTTTTTTTTATTAAGAACAAACTTGATAAGAATAGCGAGGCTCAAATTGCCTGAAAAAATGAACAAATTAAGAACAATCCGAGGCTGAAATGAAAATGTCGAGAACAAAATATATCTAGTAAAATGGTGAAATAACGCCACAAGCAATCACATTCAGTATCACACAGTAAATAAGTGTTGTTACTGTTTTAGTATTTAATACAAATAAACTCCAACTGTAACAAATACTGTGCTGTACAGTTTACATGTATTCTCTTGCCTCAAGTCACAGGGAAAACAGAGCATACAAAAGCACCTTAAGGCGTTTTATATGATTTTTAGCCATTAAGAAATATATAGTTGTTAAGAACAAAATAAGAACATTTTGAGCCTCGAATTGCTGAAAACTAAGAACATTGCCCGAACAAAATTTTACTGTACCTTAATTTTAGAAAAAAAAAAGTGTACGAAAAAAGTACTTCGAGCATTCTTAAAGGTTCTTGAGCAGACTGGATCGGGTTTTTGTTGATGATCTTTTTCACTAGGCGCGCGCACAACCGGATGGGCGAAATAAGGAGTTTTCGTATGCACCGTGTTATTGTCATATTTAGAAAAAGTGTCATATAATGAAATACCTATTAATCTCCATCTTTACGGGAAATATCAAACTTCGGTTTTGACGTATTAACCTCGCTATCGGTCAATATAGCAGGCTTCAGTTTGATATTTCCTGTACAGACCTCACTCTCGGTTAATAAGTAGTTAATAACACATGATATTTCGTTACACTGACTAGTATAGCATGAAATGGATAGGAACCCTTTTGAAGACTCATTAGGCAAGGTTCCTCTCAAAAAGAAAAAAAATCAATTATTAATTAAGCCTGCATATCTATCAAGATCTATAATTTGACAGTGACTATCAATCGCAATTTTGATTCGTTTTTTTCCATGCTATAGTCGTTATCAGTGTCTGTTGCAATGTTTTGCAACAACTGTACTATACTGCAGATAGGTGGTAGCTGATGTTGCAGTGGATGTCTGGTTCATCTGGTACAAACTTTGTACTGTGTGTGTTTGAATGCGTATGTGTATGTATGTGTGTGTGTGTGTGTGTGTGTGTACGAATGTTCGCAAGGCAATTGCTACTGAGTAAAAGTCTATTTCGTCCACGTTAAGCATGTATTTGAACACAGCTGGCAATTTTTTGCGCGCTTTTTGTATGGCGCGAGCGTGAGTCTATAACTCGATAGATGCACGCCCATGCGTCTATTAAATCGCGTGCTCGCGTTTAACCAATAAAAACGCTCAGAACGGTTTAGGAGAATTTTGTGCGATATCAGCTTACGTATATTTTTTCTTATAAATACTGCTTAAAGTGGCAGAGGCAATGTTCTAAAAGAAATCGTCCATACTTAAGTTGTGCTTCTATCGAGTTATGGATGCACTTGGGAAGTTGGGAGAGCACTCAAGAAGATGGAGAAGCACTCGGCTTCGCCTCGTGCCAGTCTAACGCTTCTCTCGTGTTCCCCAACTTCACGCGTGCATCCATAACTCGATAGACGCACGCCAAGCATGGACCATTTCTTACCTAATTCATGAAGGTACAGCTGCGCTTTACTTACCTAACATGCAGCAGAGAGCCCAAACTGAGTTCTGCTTGGTTGTAAAACCTCTGGAATTCATCCATGGGGTCGTACTGTTTGACAACTACAGAGAGTAAAACACACAGTCTGACTCCAACCGGGACTTTTTACGGTGTCATTAATAAAAAAATAATATAACCTTGAATCATATTATCATAGCAAAATTTACATTTATAAAATCACTGCTAATAACAAAACTGTGGTATCGTTCTAAAAACATGGATAACTGAAATATATAAGAAAATTCCTCTAAGACTACGAGTAGTCCTTTTTTACCTCTTGAATTCGTCGAGCCGCGTAAAAGAACTAGAAATCGCGAAAGATGGCTCGCCGTAACTGGTGCGAGAAAGAAAAGAAGAGAAAAGGGAGAGAGAAAAATATTTTCTCTCTACCTCTTCTCTTGTTTTCTTTCTCGCCCCGGTTTTCGCGCGCCGTCTTTCGCAATTTCTTTTCCGCGGCTCCACTAATTCAAGAGAAAAAAATAGGGGCTACATATACATGTACTCGTTGTCTTATCTATTTAGCATTTGTAAACCTTTTGGCAATTTTGTCAATCCGCTATTCTCTGTACCTTCTGCCTGACCATGTTGTCGCATTTCATGTCGGAATTTCTTCCTTGTTTCTTTGTCCTTTTCTTCTTCTTCCTCCGCCATCATGACTTTTAAAGTCCGTTCTTCTGTTACATAGAGCCGTTGCTGTTTAGTTACTAATAATTCAAGGAAATCAATCTTCTCGTTGAACCGTTTATTGGCTTCTCTGGTAGGCCTGGGATAGACTCCTGTAAGGCACGTGCAGAAAGTTGTCATTCACAAAAAAAACGATTTTCCCGACTAATAATATTATATTCACTTTCCAACACTAGATAATTATTCAACACCACAAACTAATCCTCAGTAACAGACAGCTATCCTTGACGGTTCAAACACAATCAAAGTTAGCTGATAGCTGATAATCAGAAGTAATCTTGATTATACTTATTTGTTATTAAAAGTATTCTCATTAATGTCCAAATAGGGTGTAATAAATCCTAGAGCAGTCAAACTATAAGTCTCCAATTGATTACCTTGACGCAGAAATTTTGGGTTCTTTCTGATTTGTGCCAACACATCCTTATTTTATCTCAAAAATTGTCTGTGCAAAACACTTAGTTTTGTTATTGATACGCAATTCCAATACTACTGTAACTGCCGATTTTCGAAAGTTCTATAAAATCTTTACAATTTGTTACAAAACGTCTTCACCTTTTTCCAAAGTTTCTAACTGTTTTAAAAGGTTTTCCAGAAATCTGGCATGAACATGTCTTAAAAACTTTGTTCCAAAACGTTATGTGAACATTCTAAATCAGGGAGGATCGGGGGGGGGAGCTTGCCCCCCAATTTTCTCCCCAACAAATGTGTCAAGTTCACCAAATTACCCGAAGTCTGAGAAAAACGGGAAATGTTTTTTTACTAGTTTTAGACACTGATTTTGTGTCAAATGGCGTTTAAAACCCAGGGAATACGTTTTCAGACAAACCTATTTTCAAAATTTTCCCGGGGCAAATACCCTGGACCCCCCTAGAAGAGCCACATCTTTGGCTCTCGATAGTGCCCCTCCCAGTTTTCCAAGGCTTGCTACGGCCCTGTAAATAATAGCATTTTGTTTACATGCCTCTCAGAAACTGGTTGCCATGGAAACACACTGATTAGGAAACACGACCTTAACACGTAAAATTGTTCCTCAATAAATTTTAAGAAAAATCACAAAACTTTGACGTTTTAGCTTTAACGGTTTGTTTTAAGAGAGATTTGATTTTGATGCAGTCACCTTCTGCAATCCTGCTCCCCCATGTAAGATATGGTTAAAGATCTCCTGTGGCAAAAAAATAAAAAACTTGAAAGTTTTGCATACTTTTCCGAAATTATAAATTGCCAATTTTTTGGTGGTGCAACTGGCAGGAAATCAATGATTATCAAAAACGTTCCAGACCTGATATTCATTTCCAAAATTTACAGACTATCCAGGATTTTTATTGAACCCTGCATAAATGAACTAGGGGGTTTTGAATCAGGGTGGAGGGGCTGGGTTTTAAAGGTCTACACGTACCTTTCACTTCAGCTTCCTGTTGTCTAATATCTCTGAGTTTTCTGAGGGCCTTTAGTGATTCAAGTGCCTTGTTTGCTTCAACCAGCTTTCGCCTCACTTCACCCATTGCACCCCCAGCCTCTGACTTCATGGCCTGGGCCTGTCGCCAAAACAGAACTGCTGTATTATTTCCCTGTATGACTAGCCCTTTACAAAGGGAATATTAGTCATCCACAACACCGGCTTTAGCCTACTCCCATTGACAAATGTGTGGGTTCTTTTAAATCTTTAAGTCTTTTAAGTCCCCCAACAGAAGACCAATGGCTTAACACCCCTGTCCATGGACAGTGTCCCACAAAGATTAATCTTTGACAAGGACGGGGATTTAACTCGGGACCTCCTGGTTGGCAGTCTTTATCTGTTCTACATATGCTACTGAAGTTTGGGGCAGAACATTTTACAAAAATTTAATAATATTAAACTTGAGGGATTTATTAACAAATAATTATCATCCAGTGCAAATACTTTTTAAAAACATTTCTTCTAAACTGTAGTGCTAACTTAATTAACAAGTTTATAATAATAATTTTATATCTTGACATTGTACTAACCCTCAATTTGGCTTGATCTGAAGCAATGACCTTTTCTCTCCATTCATCAATCTTTCGATGCAACTGGATCCTGTTCGAATCAGCCTCAGTTTTTTCAAAGTACTGACGACTGCGCATCCTTCTCCACCATTCCAATTGTATCAGCTCAAGTCGTTCAGGTTTTGTTAACAGATCAATGAAACTTCATTCGCGCGTGTCAGCTGTTGAGTGTTGGTTGTCTCGAAAGAAAAATTATTGTTGAATTGATGAAATAGAATAAGCTGTTGAAGTTGAAAAGCCAAATCCTCCCAAACTACTTATAAAGAAAGAATGGAGCTAAGTTGGGAGAATTTACCATCACACCATTTAGCATGTTTTGGGCTAAACATTATTTTTTCAATATGATTGCCAGCATAATTGATCTTTTCCTTTTTTTACATTTTGGGTATTTTTTAAAAGTGAATTCAGTAATTGTAAATGTTTTTGGATAGAGGGAGGGGAGGGAAAGTGGGAATTAAGGTTCTGGGCATCCAAAGCATTACTCATACCTTGGCCATATCCCTGTACATGTATTAATTAAATAAATTAAATGAACCTCCTTTTGATATAGTTATATACAACCATGTACAAACAAGATTATGGAACTAAACTTTGTCATTAACCTTTTATTTTTCTGTACAGCATTGGAAAGATGAACCAAATTATGCTATACTAGTGGATGAACGAGATCGGCCTGGCAGTCAAACAACATATGTTCCTGAGGAGAATATTGAAATTATTTCAAACACAAAGGTGGAGTACTCTCTTGGTTGCTGTTTATTTTTACTTAAAATATTTCATAACGATAAATCAATCCAAGTTGGGGACAGTAGGGATAACACAGTTGTACATTGCAGCAAAGTGGACGAGTGGTTAGCGTGTCTGACCCTTAACCTAAAATTTATAAGTTTAAACCCCTTCCTGACCATTGAGCAAGGCAGTTTACTCAACTTTCTCCTGTCAACTTGGCTGTACTTACGAGTATCTGCTGGGGTTAACAGGTCTGCGATGTATCAGTGACCTGTTCAGGGGGAGTCACAGACTCAGGACATCTGTTCAACACTTCGGAAACTGGATATAATCACTCGCCTTATAAATCACTTGGCTTGGGAAAGTACTTAATAGCTTTAGCTGAGTAGTATCTGGTTTCATGAGCAAGGAACTTTACTTAATTTGTTTAAGTTGTCTCAGCTGCAGTAAGTAGGTACATTTATTTAACTTCTGTTGTGCATGTGGGATAATCTGAAATGGAAATAAACAATAAAAGCAAGTTTTCAATAAAAGTTACAGAAAAGGCCTGAAAAATGTAGCCTGTGCCGCAGACAGTCTAAACGTTGGTTTAACCACCCTTTGAAGACAAACAAACCGGCTGCAACGCAGGCTAGAAAAATGCAGAAGTTTGCAAAATTTGGGATATGTTCTGGATAACTGGCAGTGCTGAGTTGCTGTGTTAATTCCAGGTGACTTCAGGGAAATTTGGAAGAGTTGACTGTATATTGAAACTTATGACTGTATTATTAAATTTTATTTCAGATTCTACACCAGCACACAGAGGAATATTTTGAAGGGTTCGATGGTGCACAGTATCTTCAAAGACCTTGGCTCAGAAAAGTTTACCAACACGACTAATAAATGGATTCATGTCAGGACAATTATGATAATTATAATTATTTCACTGCTGTCCAAAACAGTAAATCCTGGACACTGCATGCCAAAGAAATTTTTCTATTCAAACTGTTGTATTTGACACAGCAATTTACTATTTAAAATAGTTACGAGTGTAGCTCAGTTGTAGAAAGTTATGGATAAGCCAAATAGTCCTAATTATACTCGGACTGTTTAGAATCTAAGTAATACAGAACTTTTTATCTTTCATTTGTTCAAGGGAGCTAGACAGTTGTTACAGGAGGTTTTCATCATACAAAAATTATACATTCACAGTCAAGACTGATAATTTCGTACTTTCAGATATGATTATCATACTGTATACTGAAACCGTAAACCTAATTACAGTGATATCTGGACAATATTGATACTGGGATGATGTGGTGGTTATATGGTATGTGAGAAAAGTGTTGCAGAGAAAATAAAGTGAAGCTAAATCTCTTTCTCTCTTCTGTATAACTATCGAAATACCTTATGATTCCGGTTTCTGTTGTTGACTGTATTATAGAGTTGATACACTTACAAACAGTTCTGTCAAAAACCTGTAAAAATAAATGCCATTGAGAGCAAAAATTGTGCAAGAAATGAGTTTCTTATATATATCTTTTTAACAAATAAGAATAATGTTGTTAAGAATAACAAGAAAAAATACTGTCTTGTATTTGTAAAATATAAAATAAATCTACTCTAAATCAAAACTGGTACACCATAATTGGTGCTGTTTCAAAATTTCTAGAAGAGATGGACCTACATGTACCTCATGCAGAGCTCGGCATATGGTCCTAAATTATAGACCGTGGTCCGTACAGGTCGGTATCAAATGTATGTTGTCACGCTACATTTTTAAAAAACCATTTGCGTTTTGTTGTCACGCCACGTCACGCCCATCTGGAGCGTTAAACCGGCTCTTTCCCAGGCTCTCGGCCCTTTTGGACGAGTTAGGACTAAGACCCCGCGTCCCGCAAACTCGATGAAAATTTTTGCTCTTCTTCGTTGAAAGGTTTAACCTATCTACGAAACGGGTCTTTGATTGTTTGCTACTCCATTTAGCAATCCAAAGTTAAAAAGACAAAAAGAACATGTCATTCGCTTGTACAAAATGCAAAAGTCGTCATCCGTTCGATGAACTTTCTAAGGGCGATCAACTCTGCAAGGTGAGCTTCTTTTGAAATTCCCGGTTCTGTTGAAGTTTCATCTTCAAAATTTATGTTGATGAAGTGGCTAAGATCTTATCACTAAAAGTTGAATTCGAAAGAGTGAAACATATCCTTTAGTTAGTTTAAAACTGATGAAGGTGGAATTATCTGGATCATCAAGATACACGAACAAGAATCAGAGATTCGCCACTCTAAAATCCTTGCGACCATTTTGATATTATGCTGGTTGTTGTTGTAAATATTATAATCTCAAACTGTAAAACTGTATTACCGCGCTTTTTATCATACCTCGTAAAAAACGTCGAGCTATGATTTTGATCGGGCAAGGTTGTCCATTTTTAGATAAGTCGTAACGACTTGATCATGCTGTGTCAGTGTGTGTATCTTGCTCTGTCACGTTTTGCATTTATCAATTTGTTTACTTGGCAGAGCAGAAACAATTGGGTATTTTATAATTTTTTTATCGCTCTTGATAATGCTAAATGCTGTGTAATCAAAGACTTTTGGGCTGATCAAACAGTCAATATTTTTTCATCACTTGCCACTTACGTGTAAAGACGCAATTTGGGAAGATAAAATTAATTTAATGCCCCTCGAGTTGTTGCGCTCTGAGCATATGTACGTTAAATTCATTTGGGGATCCAGGTTGTTGTAGTTGTTGTTGTAATTTAACTTTCACTGATAGAACTCTAGAGTTTAAAGTCTTTAACTTCCCAAACTGGTTGCTAGGTACTTGTGATGAGGATATTCACATAGCATGACATGGGCTTACACAGCTATTCCAAAAAAGCTATAATTTGTGGTGATTTTGCATAATAACTGGACCAGCCACTCAGGTTATCAGACCTTGGACAAATGTAGATGCAGGTTGATGTATGTCAGTGCAAGTTTTAAACCTTGCCATCAACTTGTGTTTCATTTGGTCACCCAGTTGCATGGACTTGCTCTGACATATATGGACTTGCATTAGTTTGCATCACCTTTGAGCAAGCTCAAACTTGAATGCAAGTCAGACAAGGTCCTTATCAGTAGCCAATCGAAGAGCAAGTTGAATGCAAGTATGAATCTTTGAAGCCCAAACCTGCTTTGGTGTTCATCTGTTTGGTCAAGGCTTTCTATAACATTAGTTTTTTAAAAGTATTTAGAGCAATGATGATAATATTAATCATGACTAATAAGTTTACATATATTTCAAAATATTTAGTGGGGCAATGTTAGTTTTATATGCTTAACATCGGATGGGTATCTATAGGACATATTAGGTTGCAATCTTAAGAGGTACCTGGATGACAACTTAAAAAGGAAATTGAAAAAAAAATGTATTTCTTGGGATTGAACTTTTTACCTTGTAAATATTGAATAGCAATGCCGTAAAACCTGTCCTTTGGTGGCATGCACTTACTGCCGACTGGAGTTCCACATCACAAAGTAAGTGGTCTGGTCCAATGCTTGAAATTACTCTAATTTAGTTCGAAATATGGGGAGGGCAGTTTGAGGATAGAGATAAATTGATTTACTGTTCAAGTTATGGCTCTTGTTGGGAAAATTAGCTCAGAATGATCATATGATAATTTAGATAATTATGAATGATGCTGAAAAATATACAATGTATAAAGTTAAAGCTGTGTTTTCTGTTGTTACTAGTAGCTAGTAAAATATATGTAAGGTCAATAGGTCCATTGTAATTTTGTTTAGTCTGTACAAACTAAGATTTTGTATTTTTCATTTGTATAATATACATTTATATATCGGTCATGTAAATTTATATGTTACTGTATGCTGTGACTATTGTTTACATTACAGATAAGCTTGACATGTACATGTATATATATAATTATGGTATGCTGTACAGCCATACATGAACATACGAGTAAACTGGCAAAATACAATTATTGTCATCAGTACAAGTTCTTAATTCACAGCTCTATTTAATTGCCAGTAACAAAGAATAAATATTTAAAAAATAGAATGATGAACATGTTTGCTATAGAATAGAGTACACTCAGTTAAAAAACTAATAATAATGGAAAAAGCAATCATCCTATTAGTTGATGAAAGTCAATAATAAATTTTTGTATTCATCATAAGAAAATCTTTTATCAGGGAAAGTGAAGGCAAGCCAGTTTGCAAGAGATGTGCTCACAGCCTGAAGACTTACGGTCAGGTATAGTACAGGTTTTACAAAAATGAATGTTCATAACTATGATTTTATTTTGTAAACATTTTTGAGCCTTATATGCACCAAATTACATTTTAAGAGGAGTCTAGCTGTAGATTAACTTTACTGAGGAAGAGTTACTTGAAACATAAAGGATAAAACTTTTGTACGTGAATATTGTTACGAATGAATGCAATTTTAATGTACATAAATTATATAAAGTTTTACATTCCTATGCAATTTTAAAATTTTTAAAACAGTAACTGATCATCGGTAAACATGAGAATGGCTAAAATGTGTGAAATGTGCGCAGTTGGGCAATTTGAGAATATTTTAATCAAATTATCCTCTTTACAAAAAAACTGGAAGGAAGCAAGTTATTTTTGTTGTGTGTGTGTGTTTCAGAGTTTCTGTAAATAACGAACTATATTAAATTGTAACTGTTATTACTTTTGATTAGAAATAATACTTATCAAACGCCAAGTAAATAACTATTAATAATTATGATAATTTACCAAGTAGGTTTTGTTGTTTCAGCCGTCATGTTGTGAATGCTGCAACATCAGGGCAGCATTTGAGGGAACAAAATGCTCAAGGTACGGCATGAAGGTTTTCTGTAGTGAGCTATCAGTATATACAGTCATAGTCTGTGTAACTTGTATTTATTGCATGTATTCTGTTGGT
>JAOBYF010072231.1:0-12094 GCA_025403605.1 Parazoanthus darwini | reverse complement strand
TTGCAAGGGATCGGAGTGAGTGAATTGAGAGGTTGGCTTTTTACAATCTTGGGCACCTACAGTGGTAGTTTAACAGAGAGAAAGGGTCTAATCGAGAGAGAGGGCTTAATAAAACATCAACTGTAATTATAAATTAAACTTTCACTAACAAAAATGAACAAAACAAACTGATTGTTTAGTAAATGCAATAGATAGATAGATAGATAGATAGACAGACAGACAGACAGACAGACAGATAGATAGATAGATAGATAGACACACAGACACACAGACAGACACAGACAGACAGATTGTTTATCAAAACTAAAGTTAGAACTGAGAAACAAGAGAGGTTACAAATTACAAGAAAATATCGAAGCTAATTGTTTACAATAAAAGAAAACTGTATGAAACATATGTATCAAATAAAATAAATTCGTCCAATTCAAATTGTAGGAATCTGTGCTATGAATTCAGTTACCTCCTGGTGAGGTTGGTCTATCGATAGCCTGGTACGAGGCGCTGAACCCTTGGGCCGTCTGGGAGTCGTCTGAGAAGAACTTCACGCACAGTTTATTGCCCGTTGAAATGAATGGCGCCGGCTGTTCTTTTCCACAATATCGGGTCTCAGACCGATGACCTGTGCAGGGACCATCCATAACTTTCACAAAATCTCCTTTACACTTTTTCTCGCCAGCAACCTCTTCTGGTGACAGAACTTGCATACTGAAAAACATTAAAGTTATTAAGTAAACTCATAATCAAACAACAAAAATAATCGTCTCAGGTAAACCGTCATTTTAGTAGAGGATGGATCGAGGGGCTGACTTTAAGATTTCGTGGGAAAGGAGGACTTTTTTGCGGCCGTATTGAGTTTTTTTTCTTTTTACTTTCCCATACATTTTATAAATCCTGCAAATTTTGGGATTTGCAAATATATCTTTTTAATCTCGCTCAATTGTACAAATTAATTTTTTATAATTTCTTCCCCCTTCCCAACCCCCCTCCGCCTCCTCACTCGCCGTCACAAAATCAAATGGTCTGCCCCAAAAGTCATAGCTTTTTTTCTCGCAAAAATCTCAAAACATTTGTGTGAAAGTTTATCAGCTAAGGTAATGGGTGCCTATAGCAAACAGTTTTGGTTTTTTAGTCCGAGATATCGGCAAAATATCTTATATTAGTGTGGGAGCATTCCCTTAAATCAGTTCGTTATTACTTATATTGCTGATCTAATGTACCATGAGGGATTTGAAATAAAAGGTTGGTTTCGATAAGGAAATGCGGAATGAATTGTCACTGTTCAAGTAGTTTTCGTCTCATCTTCTAATTTGTTTTGTTTGTTGCTTGTCCATTGTACGCTGTTTCAATAGTTCATAAACAGTTTTGAAGTTCGTTTACTTGAATGTCTTGTCATGAGACTGCGTAAATTCGGCTTACCTCTTGTCTTATTCTGACTCTGTCAGCTGGTCGTGAATTCAAGAATATACTACATGGGGCGGGCCCAGGGATTTAGCAAGGGAGCTCGCAACGACTTTAGGAAATTGGATGATAATATTTATTTACAAATATACTACCATTTTGTCACAATCTACATGTGTTATCTTTATTTTAGCTTTGGGGATTCGATCGAGCCATATAAAGCATTCCTGAATCCGCCCCAGATTAATAAAAAATAGTAATTTAAAATAACAAATAATAAATTACTGCTATTGTCATTAGTATTATTATTACTATTTGGCACAACGCATTCTCTTAAGAAAACGCTTTAAGTGCAAGACAGGGAGTTAAACTACTTACAAAACATCAATACAGGTTAACATCAAATTTCAATAATAAAATAATATTCATAATAAGTAATAAGAAAAAAGAAAAACTGTAAAACAAACCAAAAAGACCAAGAAAGTCAAGACCCACAGAAAAATACCAGAAAATAAGCATTTCAAATCTAAAATAAAATTTCACATCCAAGACATCTGCACATCGTTGTCACAGAGCTGTGTAATATGCAAGTTTTTATCTCGCTGTCAGAACACTCTTATGCACCTTGAAACTTTCACTTGAAACACTAAACTGACCTGTGAAAGTTTAGCTTGACAACTTTGCTTGGGTTGACGGTAATTGTAGTGACGCACTCTTTGTTGTTCGGGTACTCTTTGGGATAATTAGGAGACGAAAACTGACCCGTGTCCTCGGTAAATACTGCGCCACATCCATCTGCAATGGAGGAATTTGATTTGTTAATTCTGCTATGAAACTACTGTCAAAAGGTTAGAAGAGAAAAAAAATCGAAAACAATTCGTGCATTAGCTAGAAATAAAGACCTAAAAGGAATAAGAGGCAGGTGAAAAGAAAAAGAACTGTAGTTGATAGAATCTTCTACGACAAACATATCAAAATTACAAAACAGTTACGCGAAAGTATATTTGATGCTTAGTACATAATCCTCTTATAGAATGTCAGTTAAAGGACGGAAAAATGCTGCTGGAAGATTTAACTTTACTACAAACAAATGCACGATCAGGCTTTTGAAACATGGCTAATCTTGATATCTGGTAAGTAAAATATCTGCCAGTCTTTGACAGCTTTATCTTATAAGTTAAACAAAAAAAATAAGGGTCCGGCATCCTTAGCGCGCGGATCTTTAGCTTAGCAACCGGTTTAGCATTCGGCATCATTTCCGCGCGTAGTAAGACTTGCGCAAAAAAGGTGGTTGCTGTACATTTTAATACAATACCTTGCCAACCTAACACGGCCAGTAGGCATAGAGAAAGCTGTATACTTTCCTGTTAAGTAACAACGTTGGATACATTGGTTTGAAGATTTTATAACTTTTCTGAGCGTTTTATGAACATTTTTAGGATTTTCGTGGGCTATGAATTTTGGGTAAATCTACCAGTTTCTATTTTATGGCACGTTCAGTTGAAAACTTTCAATAGGTAGAGACTGCCATTTAAATTTCGAATTCCATCGCAGGGCAACGAAAGTCTTTTTTAAGTTGACTTGATGCACCAAAACATTGACAAAAGCGCAAGAATGACTGGCATCTATTGTTGGCCTTAAGAAAGCTTACCGTCCCCGGGGCAAGGGTTGTGCACGTTGCAGAATTCCTCAGCAGGCGGTTTGACAAGTGCAGCGCAGTCCCTATCGTCAACATCGATGAGGTTTCCACGCAAGTCCGCTTTCTGACACTTCACATTTCTCTTCTGTATTCCCTTACCGCACGTGCTTGAGCACTGTAATGGAGAACACGTGCAAGCTTAGCAAGTGGAAGGATGGTAGAAGCTTTTGAAATGTTTAATACATGAAAAAAGTTGAAACGTATGCTATACCTAGTTGGTACTGTCACTGTTTCCTTTATTTTTCAGGTTGAGCATACACTACTTTCATAATTTGCACCAGTGACCATAAACAATAACTTCAAGTCGATCGCGAGGTCAAGTTCCTAGTTCTCATATATTTAATGTATTTTGGCCCTACTGGCCTCGACTCGAAGTTTTTGTTCATGGCCACTGGGGAATATTTTGAAAGTGGTCTATCTCATCTTTCTTTAGCTTTATAGGCCTTTTCCCAAAAATTTAGGATTATACGGTCGGTTTTTATTAAACTGTGTTTTCTTTAGAACGTTTTCTTTAGAACGTAGGACGGTAGGTCAGTGATACACATAATTACCTGTCATGATGTTATTGTAGAACGAGAAATAAGTGTCAGTTGTTTTACACATGGACCTGGCATTTGGAGCTCGAATTCGTATCATATCTCATCCCATTAAGTCGACCATTTTTATTTCATCTTATCTTATCTCATCTTATTTGATTTAGAATATGAAGAATTTGTAATTTTTTTTTAAAAAACATATCCGAAGGACGACTGAAAAATATTTTGCGCGGATCATTCTTTCGCCCATCACAATCAAATTGTCTACCCCTTGAGGCTTTCCATTACAACTGAACATAAAGTTACCAACTAATGAAATAACGTACTGGTCCAAAGGGCTGTGCTACCCATTCTGCCGCACACGGGACTGTGTTACACGATTCAACCGTGTCAGGTTTAGCGTCCTGGCAGAGCCTGGTATCTACATCGTATTCAACACCGTCGCCCGCGATCTGTATGCACTTGACCTCACGCGTCCGATTGCCGCCATTGCACGTTTTACTGCAGTCTTCCCAACCCTCTGGCTTCCAACTGCAGAGAAAACAATACCTTAAGGTTTGCTTTAATGAATTACTTTGGCACCCAAGGGTTGAATTCTACTATCTATATTTAGTTAACAAATCTGTAAAGCGTTTTTCTCGGTAGTTCCTTCATATATGGTACACTATGGTGTCCCCAATCCTTAGTAATACTTCCATTAGCTTCCATTACTTCGATTACTTCCCTTACTTAGCAATGGAAGTATTACTAAGTATTGGGGACACCATAGTGTACCATGAAAGTATTGGGGACACCACAGTGTACTATGAAGAATTGGGGACACCACAGTGTACTATGAAGTATTGGGGACACCATAGTGTACTATGAAGTATTGGGGACACCATAGTGTACCATGAAGTATTGGGGATAAGAGAGCAGCAAGTCAGCAGCTTATAGCGTTTCGCAGCTTTACCCTCGTTTATCTGAGGCGTGTTACAAAATCATTCAGTCAGGTAAGTCAGTGTTTGGGAATAACCAATTTTTCTTGCAGCAGCCTTCTGCCCTATCTACAGCACAGTGCTACAAATGTTCTTTTTTAATTTTCATTGTACAAATTGTCATTATTTAAGGGCAAAAGCTGGATTTTCTTGTGCTTTTTCGGGTTCTGCCTCGAATGTTCTTAATAGACGTACTCTTGGCATTCTTAAAAGTAGTTGAATGTGTTTAATAATAATAATAATAATAATAATAATAATAACAAAAATAAAATTTACTTAGGCACAGTAATTAATAAAGTTAATAACATGTTTCCAATGAAGCTGTGCACAAAACAATAAACGAATAGAAATAATGACAATGATTACAACAAAATTTTTAAATTGATCTCAAAGTTCTTTAAAATGCTTATTTTAAATATTAACTAATGGATACTAACTAAAAAAATACAAATTTACTTTGCGAGCCAGTAGTTTGAAGTGAAGTTCATGTTAAAAGGATGTTCCCGACATCTTTTTCAGTTCATAAATGTATTGCCTGTTTAACAAAATCAAATGTGAAGTTGCACATCTTCTCACAATATATTAAGTAGCAGTGCTCTGCTCTGTTTCCAAATTTATAGAAATAAACGTTCCTTTCTTAACTTAGTTTTAGCTTGAGGCTGGCATTTTTCAGCCTCAATGTTCTTGTAAAAAAGCCTCTTATAGAGAAAAAGTATACTCTTGGTAATATGTTATGTTTACGAAAAGTCAACCGAATTAAAAAATATTAGGTAAAGTAAAAAAAACGATGTTTCTCGTCCGGACTTTTTTTTAAAGAGGAGGCGGGAGGTTCTTACTGTTTAATATTTTACTATTTCTTAATCATTGGTATATTGTGAGTCCAAAGCCACAATGAATTTACAGGAGGTGCAGATACACACAGTACATGTTGTAGCTGCATGTGAAAACCGTCTTATAATTGACTTGATAGAAATTGTTGTATATAAATGGTTTTATGATATGGAAGAATACGTTCAGCAGATCGATGACACACAATATAAAGGTTTGTATTAAAAATAGCAAATAGTAAAAAACGGAGCCGGCAGCAAAAAAGGAAGCGGGCGGGAACGAGAAATATCTCTGTTTTTTTACTTGGCCTTAAATACCTTGAAATATCTTTGGTGGCCACTGAAGCGGAAAGTATATATCAACCGTCTTTCTTGCCGAGTTCTCATCTACGACGACATAATTCTCGAACTGCCTGTACTCAAACTCCAGACGATACTCTTTCTGCCCATCGACCTCTCTTGAATCATCAAAAGATACTACAAGCGTCTGTACGTCACTCTCGAAGTCTGCCGTCACGCCATCTTTGATCCAGTCACGGTCTACTTCCGTGTTCCAGTGTTTCACAAAGGTACCGCGGTCCTGAAAGCTTCCCAGGCTAAACGTCACTGGCTGCAAGCTTTGAAGGGATCTGTCTTTATACTTGCCAAATGTGTTGGTTGCCGTCTCACAGGACTCGAGCCAATATGGATTTCCTGATGAAGAAAACCTGCTGCACCAAAGTTTACGGATCTCCTCGAACAGTTCACTTGTCTTACCGTATCGTTTACGAGCGGTTATCTTGAATTTGATAAAACTTGTGGATGATGAAGAATCTGTGCCTTCGCTCACCTAAAACCACAAATCCCTCAATAGATCACAAAATAGGGTAACTGTTTAGACCGACCTTGAACCGACTTTTTTACCGAAAATAAAAAATTTCGTTTATAAGCTCACTTTCCTTAAGAATGTCGGTCCAACTAAACCTTTACGAAAATTGGTATATCTTGCTTGGCAGTTTAGTATGTAGTAAGGATGGAAGTAATGTAATAGTAAATCAGATATTTATGTATTGCAAATACAACCTTGCCCATATTCAGTGAGTTGTTGCATTTCTTCGGACGCAGAACAATGGTACAACTGGGCCGTAGTAAGGGGAGGGCCCGGGGGGTCCTTTTCCCCATTTTTTTCTCAATTAATGTGTCAAATTCAGCAAATTGCCCAAAGTGTGAGAAAAACTGGAAATGTTTTGCTAGTTTTAGACACTGATTTTGTTTCAAATGGCGTTTAGAACCCAGGAAATACCGTTTCAGATAAACTAATTTTCAAACGTTACAGGGGGAGAATGCACCCGGACCCCGGGGGTGTACTTCAGGGTGAAAGTGGTAGGGATGACAGTCGGGAAGCTCGAATTTCTACCCTAAAAAATACCTAGTGGAAAAAAAAATTTCACCCTAAAAAATACCCCTCGCTTCTGGAATACCCTAAAAAATACCTGAATTTATCTTCAGCGTACCGTTTTAGCTCAAATAACCCCTAAAAAATACCAGATTTTCTTCCGAGTGCGATTTTCGCTCAAAAATACCCTAAAAAATACTAGATCGCCGATTTTATACCCTAAAAAATACGACGATCATGCCTACCATCCAAATATAGGGAGTACCCCCCCCGGGATATAGAATCTTTCTATAGTTAATAAGGAGGAAGAAGCTGCTGAGGCGGCCATCAACGATAGAGCTTTCTCAGGTGCACCACTCAAGTTTTGGAACAGTCAGCTCCTATCAGGACTGGCAGATCAATCGTCAATATTACATCTTTAAAATCAAAACCAGGGGGAATTTTGTTTCAACATGCTTTTTTAACCCTTAAACGTTTGGGCTTTTTTGAGAAACTGACCAACGTTGAAGAGGGGAGTCAATTGACCCCCCTTCCCCCGCCCACAAGATTTTCGAAATGGTTACAGATAAAAGCTGGCTATTTGGCATGTAAGCAGTTTTAACCTTGCTAATTACTTTTCTTGCCAACAATAAAGTTTAAATTAAGAACTGTTGCTATGGCAACGGTCATTGGAAAACATGGCCGTCATCTTGGATTTTTCGAAAATTGTATTTTTTAGCAAAAATACTTAAAAAGAATGAAGTAATTGAAAATAGAAGACATTTTGTAAAAAAATTCCGTTGCTTGATTCAAACTGCAATTTGCATAATTAGTTCCGCAAAAGTTATAAGTGATGACGTCACCAAATTAACCTCAGAAGATGTTATATTATTTAGGACACAGTTACTGCAAGTTTCATTTAATTGCTGGAAAGCTTCAGAACTTAGGTTGGAAAAACCTATAAAAAACCAATAAACATTTAAGGGTTAAATTCAGTTTAATTCTTTGAAAAAAAATATTTAGTGTAAATTATTACACGGAATTTAAGGTGCATTTAAAAGCTTTATTTTGATTTTTGCGCCATATTAACTCCTATTACTATATTGCATTGCATTACTGACGTTGAGTTCATTCAACAGAATTAAATGTGTGTTGCAAGCTTGTTGAACTGTGCCAAAAACTTAGAAAAGATCTCCAGTGTTTTCAGTTTGTTTACCTGGTGATGTTCAGCGCTGAATTTTTCTAACTTTTTCAACTTCAGAGTCAGTAGTTGATTTTTTTCCTCTAGCAAGGTGCACTGCAAAGCAAAAAGATTGAATTAAATAATGAAAACAAATTAAGGTTCATTCTGAACTAATAACGCTGCACACAAACGAAATCGTTAATCAACGAGTAACATTTAAAAGTAAGCAGACTCAGTTCTGATTGTGGAATACTTTTATGCAGAATTGGTTGTCTTTATTCTTGACCCTCTTCGTTATTGGTAGAAAGGGTTGTTTGGTTCCTTTTTTTTAAAATTTCTAGGTGTTCACAATCTACTGAATCGTACACCTATTCAAAGTCATAATAAAGAAAAAAGAAACCGTCGCTAATTGCTAAAAATTTGGAGCGTGCTGCCCTAAATAGCTTTGACTTCCGTAGTAAAGCACTCTGAAACTTAAAACAGTTTTCGAGCCTTACCACGCTTTGTGTTTCCCTCAGCCTGTTTTCCATGACTTTCTGGTTGTCGATAGTGTCCTGTATTTTCATCCAAAAGCAACGGTCTTCCCAGGAGGGCATGTAGAATTCTGCGGCGAGAACAAGAAAGATACCAAATCAGTTGCGAACTCTTGATAAAATGGGCTTTACCTCGGTGTAAGAATCCAGGACTGACGTCACCAATCTGACTAACGTCATACGGGGTTCACCAATGGTGAAGGCGAAAAATCTTCCCCAAATTAGTAATACGTTGCACTCATCTACTCATAAATTGGAAAATATCCTTTAGTTATGGAAGTTCAATTAAACATTTCAGGTCAATATAGCTGACATTAACCAGACGTCGAGCATGTTAATGACGTCAATTCACCTCCCATAATTGAAGTAAATTTTGTAGAGTATCAGTGTGAGTATGCAACGTATTGCCAATACTCGGCGATATTGCTCACTCTGTGACATCATTTGTGCACCTCTCATGGATCCCCATGACGTCAGTCGTGAGGTTCTTATACCGAGATAAACCTTTAAGTGGCTGTACCACGGTGTAAGTACCTCCGCCTAGCCTGCTGGCGCGTCGAACATGGCGGCTCGCTCGATCAACACTTTCCCCCCTCTTAAACGCAGCCGCTATGCAGGCAGCCACGACTGACGTCACCAGTCGTCAGACGGCTTGGTTCACCAGTTAGCGGTTGCACTCCTCTTCTCATCGATTGGAAAGTTTGCTTTAGTTATGGGAATTGACTTAAATATTTCAGTACAATACACCTGACGTTCACCAGACGTCGAGGACGTTAATGACGCCATTTCATAACCTCCCATAACTGAAGTAAATTTTTTGGAGTATGAATGTAAGTATGCACCATCTCCCCAATCGTCGACGATGTAATCTCTCAGGGAACCCCTGACGTCATTTCTTACAGTGATGTAAACCGATAAAAACACACCTTGATTTGTATGTGTTAACGGGAATTTTTAGCCTAAAACGTGTTATGATCTGCAAACCAGGCCGTTGTTTCAACAGCCGTCTCCGTCATTGCAAAAGACATTCTCCTGCCAGTCTTCGTTTTGCACATGGTCTCTTAACAGTGTTTTGTTCTAACTTGTAACTGTATATTTCAAGCAGTTATCAAATAAAGTCAGAAATACCTTTTCTAAATCGCCCATCTTCAACTGGTGCTCGTACCGTGCCCTTCCACAACTTGTATAAATCTGAAACAAAAACACGAATGTGTAAAAAGCAATTCTAACTTTTACAATGTTTTCATTTTCGGCGTTTGCCAGGATACATTTTTTAGGATTTATCAAATGCTTTTTCGTGCACCTTTTTCACAGACAATTGCACCCTGGTCAACTTCAAAAAATATATGTACTATCTTAAGTCAGATATAAAAAGGTGTAACCTTTATTATTACATGTATGCCGTTAGATCACTGTCCAAAACGAAAACCGTTACATGTATTCCTCAAGTATAAGGCGTAAGTTGATATGTTGGAATAACGACTGCGTATGCGTGCAAGGCATGCAGCAAAAGACAACCACTGGCCAAATGTCCAATTAAGATGGCGTCTGGAAATCCCAAAACAAAACTCTGAAGTGTGTAACGTTTTTGACCAAATTTTTAGTAAACGCAATTGACCTTTCAAAGAGGACAAAGAAAGACAAGATAAGCAAATCCCTTGTCTTTTTTGTATTTCTTGCTTTTTGCAAGTTTGTAAGCTTAGTTAGCATTTCTCCGACATGTCGCGTAAATTATATTAATTTGGTAAACTTATAAAACCTACATCACTCACCAATAGCAGTCTTTTCATCAGTTTTCACCTTTGAGTTTGAACTTTCCTATGAAACAAACGATTTTATGAATTAAAATGACGAGTCCCATGATTATCTTTAAGGTAAAGAAATCCCTTGTTTTAGTTCGCAGACAGAATTAACATGATACCTCTCTCTCAAAAGGAGGGTGCGGTGTTGCAACCATTCCCCCCCTCCCCCCTGCCCCTTATTTTCCCCTGTTTTGGATAAGGCCATTCGGTCAATTTACTTAGCCTTTGTCCATATACACAAGTACCTGTGAAAAAATATTTCAGGCACAATATAGATTTGGTCGGATGCTTTACCTACTGAAATTGAAGTCAACCAATTTTTGCCCAGTTAAATGGAGGCTTTCTAAACCCTAATCCGAACCCTTCAGTAACCCAACACTAACCCCCAACAAGTAAAACTAAGCATAACTAGAAATTTTGCAAGTAAAGACAAAATATAAATTAAAGTATGATTGCCAGTTGAATGTTGTGAAAAAGTCCTAACCAATTCGGAGAGTTCCAGAAAACAGACGCTTTTTTGATAAGAACCAGTGTATTTGAGCTGGACTAAATTGTTTCTAATTTTTAGCGACTTCAACCTCAAAGTGTTCTTAAATTTTTTGTACTTCCAGATTTAATGTTTCACACACTAGATTAGATGTAGAATCTAAAATAAAAGACGTCCACGGCAATGCTTGATACATATGTATCTTCAGGCCCGTAGCCAGGATTTTTGTCGAGGGGGTGCAAATTTCGTAAACTTGGACTCTTAAAAAGCTAAACTTATGGGACAAGCACACTTATGCCCTTTTTTTAATTGTTTCGGCCGTTTTTTTTTAGTCGTTTCGATTTACATTAACACCATCAATTTTGGTAAGAATATAAATGTTAAATTTACACTGATTTTAGCAGTGGACTTTCATTCAACAAAATACTAAAATTATTAAAATTAAAAGTTTAATTATAATTATAATTAAAAGTATAATTATAATTATAATAATTATAATTAAATTATTATTATAACTATAAGTTTGTTCTTATTTATTGGGCAACACTTAGCCTGGGTGTTTTTATAAAGTTTGTTAAGAAAAACGTATACCATTTCATACGGAAAATTACTCAGTGTATGTTGAATATATATTTAGATTTAATTTTCAGTAATAAGCTTATTAAAAGTCTGAACGTTTTAATCTGTGACTCAAATATAATCAAGTACTTACCGAGAAAAAGGTCATCTTGACGAGGAGAATAATCGCCGCCATTGTTGTCAAAATATCGGACAGCAGAAACAAAACCTTGGAGTTGGAGAAAATATTTGTGAAGTTCAAGTTCTAATACAATTCTAAGACAAAACATATAGTCTTTAGATTTTGCAATCAAAGCAGGTATCGAAGAAATTTCAAAACTTTAAAATAAGTTAAGTTTGGCCTTCTGAACTTTTTCACATTATTTAAGAATACAGTATTTTAAAGTCAAACACATATTTTTATAAATTTTGTTGTAAAACGTCTGATATCTGAAAACAACAGAGCACAAACAGATTCCCCGCACTCTAAAAGCATTTTTCGGTCGCGAGACAGCAGACCTTTTGAGTTTTGTCGATAGACGACAGACCCATCCATGTGTATACATTGAAGTCAAAATATCTTGTCTTCGATTTGTCCGTTTATCAGCCAACAAGTGAAGATTAGTTTTTTCGTGACGAAGAATCGCCTAGAGATATGGAGGTCTCAAAAACAATAAATAGACAACCTCATCTCTTATTTTTTTGAGTCATGATATTTCTAGGAGTTTTGTATCACACAA
>JAOBYF010072230.1:0-20031 GCA_025403605.1 Parazoanthus darwini | reverse complement strand
CAGTCTGCAAGACCCGGCAGTGCACCAAATTATTGCTCCAAAACCAACATTTAAGTGCCAAGTATTGAAGCTGCATTAAGTACAGAAAATAACACAGGTTTGATTTCGGCTCACAGAAAGATTTAGAGGTTAAACTTTGAGAGGACACACAAAAGCCTCGCGGTGAAACCGAAAGAGTTGGAAGGTCTGATTTAAAGAATGAGGAATGTAGTACATGTATGTATGCAAGTTTTATAGGCTCTAAGCTAAAACTGTAAAACAGCAACAGCTTTGTTTTGGGCCCATTAAAGATCGAGGAATCTTGGACAACAACATATAATTCATGTCAATTCATTACAAGTTTTGTGTACAGTGTAGGCACACAATTCACAAAGAATGATGAATGTAATTATAGAGTTATTTTTGTTTAGCCTTGAAAAATGCATATGCAAATTGTTCGCTTTTTGTTTCGTCAACCAATGGCAGGAGAGCTACGAACACAAACTCTGTTGTGTATTTCCATCACTCTGTTTGTTTGTGCAATGAAATAAAAACTACAAACAGGAGCATAACAGATTCTCGAGCTTGCATGCACTCAGTTTGTCAAGCCAATCATAAGTGCCCCACATTCAAAGTAGCATGCGGTCCTGCTCGCGTTCTGTTCTGACAGCCAGTAATTCAGAAATTGAGAAAACCATTAAAAACGTCATTGATAATACAAAATAAACTAACATAATTTGTGTTACTGAAACCACAAAAAATTGGGAAAATCGTCATTCAATCATAAGATATATTAACATAATCTGCATTACTGAAACCCCAAAAAATTGGGAAAACTATGAAAATCATCATTCAGTCTATAAGATGAATTAATAAAATCTGTGTTGCGATAACCACAAAAAACTGAGAAAAACGTGTTTTCATGATTGAATCCATTTCAGGACATAAGTGGCCAGGCTTAGCCACCGTGAATGGTTGGCCATACAATCCTTATCGGACAGACTGGCATACCATAGAGGGAAAAAGGCTGTAGCCTGCAGCTAAGAAATTATTATATAGAGTGAACTGAAACTTGGAGGGTGCAAACAATTTCTCAATCTAAGCAATTTGAACTATCTTTGGCGAGTGTATGATGTCATCTGCTGTGTATGTTTTATGGTGGCCATCTTGGTATTTTTGTAACTTTAGTGAAAGGTCTTATTTGATGCAAAATTAGTGAAAGACTACTGGAATGAACTTTAATTAACAAATGCTACAGTTTCACTGAAAAAACTCACAAAATCCAAATTTCACGAAAACTACCTCACTGTAAGGGTCCTTTAAAATTAGACCCTCCACAAACTTTAACTTGCCATGCAATGGGAGCGGTGGCATGTGGTCTGTGTGTACCTTTTCTCAGATTTGTAGGCATTTGTTGCATGCAGGTTTCTAATCCCAGTGGTGTTGATGTATAGACTGATCATATAGTATATCCTCGTAATTTTGGGTTGGTTCATTGTTGGTTGTCGAATTGTCTTCAGTCAACACAGATTTGCACTGATAGCTCAAAATTTATCTCTTCGTCTCCATTTTTCACTACTGGTACTGTATGCCTACAGTGTCTTTCATTTTTGCTTTGGTTTATGTCCAGAATTCTTGCCAGTGGTAGTCTTCTTTTAAGCTGTTTACATGTATGTCAAGGATATCACTTAATGTTGAACATTGCCATACTCCCATGGGCTTCTCGCAACTTGCTTTAATATGTTTTTCCAGTTGGGTAATTTTATGTCGGACAAAATTGGAAGAGTTTGATATTTTAATCTTCTTTTTATCGTCCATTGGGCCAAAAATGTTGGATGTTGAACAATGAATTCGTTTTTAAAATCTATGGGTCTTTACTGTTTACAACTACAAGCTTGCAATTTGGCTGCCTGTGGCTGTGGGCCAACCCGAACCGCCAAGGGAGAACAGACTGATGCTGGCAATACCAGTGGTATAATTTACTTGGTATTTATATCACTTACGACAAATAAAAAACCAAGGTATTAAAATTACACTACACATCATTGACAAGTTACGAAATTACTGAAAGTTCTACATGTACCTGCAACGATGGATAATCGTTGAGATCTGGAGACCGAGGCTGACGATCTTGTTAAATGGGCTAAAGCATTTAATATCCGTACCCCCCCGGTTGAGGACCATCGTGTACCAGTCTAAACACCCTGAAGAAATTTTAGAATTTATATCTATGACCCTGAAGAAATCTTCGGTTATATCTTTGCCTCCTGAAGAAATCTTAAGAAATGTCTATGGCCCCAAAGAAATCTTTGATATATATCTCGGTCCCCTAAAGAAAACCTAAATTACATATTTACCCCCTGAAGAAATCTTAAATAAATATTTTTGCCCCCCTCAAGAAATCGTAAATGCAACAGTCAGCCCCAAAGAAATCTTAAAAAGCAATCTTTGCCCCCTGAAGAAAACTTAAAATATATCTATGCCCTCAAAGAAATCTTTTATATATATATCTCGGTCCCCTAAAGAAATCTTACAATAGTGTAGTACAGATTTACCCCCTGAAGAAATATGAAATATATATTTTTGCACCCTCAAGAAACCTTAAATAGCAATTTTTGCCCCTAAATAAATTTTAAAATATTTTTATTCCCTCAAAGAAATCTTCAAGACATATCTTTGCCCTTTTAAGCAATCTAACTGAGAAATCTTTGCCCCCCTGAAGAAATCTTAAATACTGGTATATATCTTTGCCCACACAAGAAATCTCAAAATATATCTATGCCCCCAAAATTAATCTAAAAGTTAAACCTCTTTGCCCCCTTATTGTCAAATCTTAAACAATATCTATGACCCAAAAGAAGTCTACAAAATTTATAATACCATATGTATTAATGCCCCAACCCTGAATTCAAAGAAATCTAAAAAAACTATTTAATTTGCTCCCTGAATACTTCTTAGCATGCAATACTTTAATTACATACCCTGTAAACAAACTAAGATGAAAATTATATGATTATATTATTATAACCTAAACATGATTTTATATTTTATTAACCCTTAATAGCAAAGTACAATCTTATAGCAAAATTTCTAAGTGCACTCAAAACTAATGCTCCATACTCAAATTCAGTTCACAAACTTTTGGAGGATGATTGATTGCTTAAAATCACACATTTTTAAAGTAAAAACTGGCCATGGACTTGATAACTGGAACTGGATTTGACAACTCAAACACCAGTACAGGTACAGGTATGGTACAACTAGAACTGGATTCGACAACTCACAACACCATAGGTACAGGTATGGTACAACTGGAACTGGACTTGACAACTCTAACACTATAGGTACAGGTATGGTACAACTGGAACTGGAATCGACAACTCGAACACCATAGGTACAGGTATCATGCAACTGGAACTGGACTCGACAACACACAACACCATAGGTACAGGTTCAGTAGAACTGGAACTGGACTCGACAATGCGAACACCATTGGTACAGGTATGGTACAACTGGAACTGGACTCAACTACTCACAGCACCATAGGTACAGGTATAGTGCAACTGGAACTTGACTCAAGAACTCACAACACCATAGGTACAGGTATGGTACAACTGGAACTGGAATCGAGAACTCGAACACCAGAGGTACAGGTATGGTACAACTGGAACTGGAGTTGACAACTCGAACACCATAGGTACAGGTATCATGCAAGTGGAACTGGACTCGACAACTCACAACACCATAGGTACAGGTATGGTACAACTGGAACTGGAATCAACAACTCGAACACCATAGGTTCAGGTATGGTGCAACTGGAACTAGACTCGACAGTTCACAAAACCATAGGTACAGGTATGGTACAACTGCAACTGGAATCGACAACTCGAACACCATAGGTTCAGGTGTCATGCAACTGGAACTGGACTCGACAACTCACAACACCATAGGTACAGGTATGGTACAACTGCAACTGGACTTGACAACTCTAACACTATAGGTACAGGTATGGTACAACTGGAACCGGACTCGACAACTCAAACACCATAGGTACAGGTATGGTGCAACTGGAACTGGGCTTGATATTATAATTCAAACACTGAAGGTATAGAAACTGTAACTGAGACGTCCAGTAAATAGGGCTCATAATAATGATAACCTGGATGAAAGTTTCATTTGCTGCACCCCTCCAAAAAAAACGGGTAGGATGATTACTTTAATCTTCCTTGAGCTAAGTAAGGGGTAACCTCTAGTTCATAAACAGAATCTGGCTCACTGATATAAACCACGGTTATCTTATCCTGTTCATATGATGATGCTTGAACGTCTGCAGTATACCATCCTGCTCGCCAGCCAGAATCTCCAATTTCGTCTGCGCTCCATTTTACTTTAACGCGTTGTCCAATCTCGAAAAACCTTTCGTATTCCGATTGGAATGCAGTCAGGCGGGTTTGAGCTGGTGAAACTTGCTTGGGTTCTGCTCTGGTACATTTCACATGGTGTTGAAGGTATTCCATCAGGGGATCAAAAATGCTAGTTAGCTTTTCCTTGTTGACATCTGCAGGTGGTTTTAATATGGTTTTGTTTAGGATGTTTGAAGAAAACTTCCGGCGTCGATGGAGTTCTGCAAGGTCAATCACATCCTCTTTAAGCTGGTTGTAAATTATCAACTTTGCCAACTTGATATGCTCTTTTAAACCGCTAATCTGTGGATATGATATCAAGTGCCGTTTTCCATGGCGAAGGAGATGTAAACGTAGGATTAAGTTATCTTTAGTGCCAGAAATGGAAAGACCTTCGGCCTTAAGAATGATTTGAAGAGAAGCAACGGGTATTTTTTTCAGTTCTGCAACAGTTTTTGGAATTACATCAATATTTCCATTGTAGTCTATGCTAAAATCCTCACGCGGTGTCTCTCCGTTAAAACTTGATATCCTTTTAACAAGGGCATACTTTGGGCCTACTGGGCTAAGACCCAAATCTTTGCATTTATCTTGGAGACTTGCACTACTCATTTTATATAATGGGTGTGTTCGCCATGTCTCTCGTCCAACGTTGTCAACAAACGACTTTTCTGCCTTTTCTTTACATGTGTTGAAGTAAGACTGAACTTCGTGCAATGGTAGCCAAGCAAGCAAAGCAATTTGGTACATTATTTCTTCTGTTGGGTCGCTGTTGACAGTAAAGAATGTGTCCATTAGTTTTGTTGGTAAAAAGAAGTCGGAAGCAGTCTCAAGTTCGGGCATGTCGTTGGATAGCTGGTTTGTTTTTTCAAATGTAAGATAGTGTAGTTCTCCTTCGGTCTCAATCCAGCGTATGTAGTCGGGTATTGGTTGTAAATAGTTGCAGTCAGTTCTGTTCATCGAAAGAGAAGTTCCATACTTGTCCTTCCGGGCAGTCACTTCGCCGAGCTGATTAGTTAAGAGACGGTAGTCCTCGGCATAGCTACCAACGAACTGTTCGTCCAAGTCCCAGCATTGCACCAAGGTGGAAAAGACTTCGTTATGGATGGGTTGGTAAGTCCAGTTGCAGGAAAGCTTGTTTTCTTCACTCATCGACAAAAATTCCTTCAGCTTTTTTTCGTCAACAAAAACAAGCTGATCGGAAACACCTCGGAAACAACTTATAAAGGTATTTCCAAACCTTGCCGTCGACACACATTTTATGACATCTTCTGCCATGGCTTCCATGTTTTCCTTGTGCTCTTTGCTGTATGGAGCAGCAGAAGCATGAATTTTTTTGCTGCTGAATGCTCCATGTCTTGACAAGGCTTCGTTTTCCGCGGCATGCACGCGCTCAACAAAATTCCGTTTGCTGTGGTACTCAGCAAAACTTCTCTGCGTGATGTTTGAAAGATTTAAGAGCTTCAGCAACCTAACCATACACATCTGTGTCAGTGGGCTATCCGGGTCTTCACCGTGGCCATTGTCGACAATGAAAAATAATAATTTCTTCAGCGCACCAGTTTCGGCATGGCGAAAGATTGAATCACAAGTCGGCAGGGACAGCAAATATAAAACTTCATTAAGTGCTCTGAAAGTTGTGTGTGGCTCATAAAGGCCTAGATTTATAAGAGTTATTGGCCTGCCAGTTCGTGTGACGAGTACCTCTTTGCCAGAACTTAATCCCTCTCGAATAGTTGGGTCTAAAAACAAATGTGTCATCGGAACAACAGCATTTACCCTGCTTTGATCAAACGTGTGGTCTTCATATGAAAGAGGTTTCCACGATTTTCCAGGATTCTGGACAGGTTGGATGTCTCGACAAACGATGGCTTTTGCATCTCTTGAGTCAATGACGCAATCGTCAGGGTGATCTTCAGCTCGTTCTAACAACAGATTTACACTTTTCGTCGACCAGTGAAGATTTGGGACGTCATGTGATACAACATCTCTTGGAGGACGTTTGAAGGAAATTTTCGCGTTGATGTTTTTGCCTGCGTGGTGTCTTCTTGCTTGGGACGTATTTTCCTTGTAGGACTCAGTGTAATTGTAACAGGAAGATAATGAGATTGCGAACTGAGGAGGGGCTACCTTTAGCAGTGTCTCCCTTGCTTGCCACATATACAAATTGTTATCTGTACTTCGGTACAAAACGTCCGATGTTAGGCGTGGGTGGGACTCGACACCACCGCCTATGCCACTTGAACCACTTTCAAAAATACTTTCCAGAACGGTTGCTAATTCAGGAAAAATATCTGCAAGAAGAGGGCGCCCTCTGCTATCGTGTTTAATTCTAAATTCTTTTTGTTTTCTTGAAGTTATTATCCGTGAAGTTAGTCGCCTCTGCTGCTCATTTGTCATGTCATTTCTGACAACTTGTGAGGTCACCTCGATGTCGCAGTACTGATATAACTTTCCTTGCAATTCGTTTTTACTGGCCATAATCGAACATTTGTTTTTTACTCCTGAAAGTTTGGCGACAAATTTTGCACTAGTGGCAGTTGCAAAAAGGGAGTTTATTAAATCTCTGTCCTTTTTCGTATCTGCAAACTTTAAAGCAGTCTGGTACAGCCCGCCGATTTGGCTTTCAATGTGGTCATTCATTTGCTTCCTAGAAACAGAATTGGCAAGAGCCTCCAGCCTGTTGGTAATCACAGCCAAATCCTGATTTCGATTCTCAACAAAAAATGCGTTTCCGTGAATATCAATTTTAGAAATGTTCAGGTGGGAAGAAAGAATTGATAACATTTCCGACGGCTTTGGGCATTTTTTCAGTTTTTCCCCAAAGTGTTTTTCTTTGTAATTCTTGTACGTGAGACATACATCTTTAGCGCTAACTATAGGCCCATACTTGTGAAAGAATCGAGCAACTTCTAAAACAGATTTGACTTGCTTTTCCATTTGTGTGGTTAAATTTGATTTAAGTTTTGCTTCCAAAGCTGCAATGCTTACGTCGATTGAAGCAAAAGTGGCAATGCATTTTTTCCTACTGCTATTCTTAGACGTTAGCTTCCCACGCCTTTTGTACCAAGTGTTAGATAGTTTGGGGAACGGTAAAGTGTTATGAAGCTTTCGTTTTTCCGACGCTGCTGTCGCTTCCATGTCGCTGTTATCTTCTTCCTTTACTTCCCATCCTTCAGGATCGTTTGAAAGTTCAACACTTTCTGCTTTCCTAACTTGGTCAGCAATGATCTCCTCACTGTCAAAATACTTAAAGTCAAGGTCACCGATGTCGCTGTGAATCATAACGGTTTCGGTTACACGGTGTCGCTGATACCATTCTTTTGATAATGCGGAGAAAGGTAGGTTTGTGGACGGGTCATTGAGAGGGAGGTGATGAGACAACGCACTTGATATTGTTTTCCTTTCAAGAATGTCAGAGGAGGATAGTTCAAAGTCTAGTGAGTTCGAAGGGTTTGCAGCTGGTCTCTGCAACATGTACCACTCTTTCGACAACGCGGGGAAAGGTAGAGACATTGTCTGATTTTTGGCAAGACGTCGATGACAGCTGGGAAACGATTTCGTATTCTTTTCAGGAATGTCTTTGTTTGATATCGAAGAAGGTGAAGACAAGGGAGTTTCGGCTGGCCGCTGCAGATTGTACCATTCCTTTGATAGTGCAGGGAAAGGAAGGCATCCTTCACTTGGTGTTTTCGCTGAACTTGGGCCGAACATTCTGTCTGATTTCTCTTGTTTAGGCTTCTTGTAAATAAATTTGCTCAAACGATGTTGACTTGATCTTTTTCCTGGACTAGTTGATGTAACATTCTTCGCAGTGCTTGCATGTTGATTTTTGTAACTGACAGATGAGGGCTGGCAGTGTTCAGAACCGGATGATGGACAGCGTGAGGACGGGTTTTCAGAATGAACACCATGAGACATAGCGGTTTGGTCTTGATATGGTATGGATGATAGACGTTTCTTTTTAATTGTTTTACTACATGACTCAGAAGTTTCGTAAGAGGAGGATTTGCCTCGTTCAAAATCTGAGGACGAAGGAACTGCAGCTGGTCTCTGCAACATGTACCACTCTTTCGACAACACGGGAAAAGGTAGGGATGCTGTACGATTTTTAGCAAGACGTCGAGGAGACATCGGAAACGATTTCGTTTTCTTTTCAGGAATATCTCGGTTTGATGTCGAAGAAGGTGAAGAAAAGGGGGTTACGGCTGGCCGCTGCAGATTGTACCATTCCTTTGATAGTGCAGGGAAAGGAAGGGATCCTTCACTTGGTGTTTTCGCTGAACTTGGGCCGAACATTCTGTTTGATTTCTCTTGTTTAGGCTTCTTGTTGTAAACAAATTTGCTCAAACGATGTTGACTTGATCTTTTTCCTGGACTAGTTGATGTAACATTCTTCGCAGTGCTTGCATATTGATTTTTGTAACTGACAGATGAAGGCTGGCAGTGTTCCGAAGCGGATGACGGACATCGTAAGGACGGGCTTTCAGAATGAACACCATGAGACATAGTGGTTTGTTCTTGATATGGTATGGATGATAGACGTTTCTTTTTAAAGGTTTTAATACCCGATTCAGAAGTTTCAGAAGTAGATGTCGGCAATGAGGTAGTGGTTCTGCTTGAACTGGGGCAGCGATTGGATGTTACTTGTTCGAATACTTTGGTTGTCGGGCTTGAGCTTGTCGTACATTCAGAATTGGCCGTTCGGAATTCCGCATCTGGGTTGTTTGTTTTTTGAAACAAGTGCTGGGATGCATTTTCAGTTGATGAAGGAATAGAAGACTTCCATTTTTCTTCTTTCATGGCTTGTTCACAAACATGAGAATGTGATTTACGTTTTCTCTCAATTTTTGCAAATTCGTTCAGAAGCCGCATTGGTACGAAATGATTTGGCTGAAAATCCCTCTCACTGTGCATGAACCCCATCCTAGTCCACATCACATGAAGAACTGGAACGCTGTTTTCCTCTGATAGACTCCCCAAATAGTACTGACGGGGAAAAACGACCTGATTGAGGAGTATCTTAATCGTATTCTCATGAAAGTCCGGATACACGCTATATATTTGTTTTTGCAAAACAGATGAAAGGGCAAATATATGGAACTGAGTAGAGAAAATGCCAAACCTTGTACTGCGTTGAGCAAGTTTGCGTATTGCCGCAGGCAGCTGCTCTGCATTCCCGCTGTAAGTACGCTGAGCTTCATCGTCACTAAGCAGAACTGAAATAATAGTCTTAATTCCCCAGCACGTTACGGAATTGGCTGCATCGGCGATCAATGGGTGCTTCGAGTAAAATTCTGCTTCTAAGAACAGTTCTGCGGCTGTCAACACTCGAAGAACGGCAGCAAGGGAATCGTCGCCGCGTAGAAGTATGGAAGCAGCATTATAAAGGCAATCCCCATCTCCTTTGCAGATAAGAGGCGCAGCTTTTCCCACTAGTTGTTTCGGTACCAACTTAACGGACGCCTGATCAACCTGGCGCGCCACCAAATCCGGGAATTTCATATTCGCTTTTACGATGGGTAAAAAATTTTTTACAATTGCATTGGCAGATTGTATATCTTGGAGCATATCGCTAGTGTTCAAAAGTTCGAATTTGGACAACATCTGGAATGAAAAAGCAATGGGTGCAGTTATTTACGTTTGCCGGCGAAGCCAGTGTGTTTTGTAGAAAGCACTTTCGTCTTGTTTTGACCGAGATTTTTTGTTGTGTAATGTGTTGAACATAGTTTATTTGCCCTTTATTTAATTTATTAAAAAGAAAATATGTGTTATTTAGATATATTTTACAGCTGTATAACTTTTCAGGGTCATCTTGTAAGCTTGCGTTACATTGTCTGCTCGCTGTTTTGCATCTCTACCATGGCCCAATAAAAGACAAAGGATTGATTCAGAAATGCTTTGCAAAATTAGAAAAAAATGTATGGTTAAAGCTTTCACTTCACAAGTCTATTTTGTTTCTAAATTCCTTTGCTTTGCGTTTCGAAGATCTTTTAGTTTTATATATCTGTTCTTTAGGCCCAGTACAATTGTCATTTTTTTAGGAGACGAAATTTGGAATCATATTAACTTTGTAATTAGATTTCGGATCAAAGACTACGCGGCTTTCTTTTTTAATAAGAACAAACTTTACGAGAACACAGAGGCTCGCATTTGCCCAAGTTTATTGACAAAATAAGAACACTGAATGTAAGGCTCAAGCTTTGTCTAGGATCCATTAAAACGCATTTTTTCTACTAGAGCAAATGTTAATAAAATAGAGTAAAAGAACAACAATGCAAGAACAATTTAACGCTGCGGTAAGAAAATCGCGCCTTGGCAAATGTTTCAGTCTGGTTCTTATGTTAGTGAGCACATGGAGCTAGGTTTTTACTTGCAAAAACGAAATGAGTTACACCTGCAATGTTGGAATACACTCTTTTTTTATAAGAACCTTTTTTATAAGAACATGAGGCTGAAAATCGCCAAAAATTTAAGAACATGTTGAGAACACGCTGAGACTGAGAAAAGGTGAAGAACATATCGCAAATAATTCATACAGTGTTGTTAAAAATTTTGCTTTTCGGTGGGCTTCTTGACTAAAATTCGCAGATAACGATTTTACAGTACCAAGAACATGTACAAATCAGTGTATACACAAATGTACCACATGCGGTACATGTATTATTTATAGTGTCTAAAACCAGTAAAGGTATTTTAAGAACATGTTTAAGAACATTTGAGGCTGATATCCCGAAAATATTTAAGAACGTTCAGCTCAGTCAAAATATTCGACGTTCTTATAAAACAAAAGAGTGTAGTGATTTATAGTTGCTAGAAGTGGTGCTAGCTCAGCAGATCTTGGATTATATACTTTAGACCAAGCCAGTTTAATGTTCTGTAGCACGGATCCGACCGACCCTGCTATGAGGACAAGTAGAACGAAAAACGACCTTGAAATTTATATATAAGATTAGATGAGCAACCGACCAAAGTTCCACAGTTTATTCTGGTTCCTCATTTCGATTTTCTCTAAAATGTCGGAGAGTATAGAGTGCAGAGTACAAAGTCTCTAAAACGCAGAGTATCTAAAATGCAGGGTCTGTGAAATATATAGACTCTAAAACACAGAGTCTCTAAAACGCAGAAGAAACGTAGCAAAAACAAAGCAGACAACACGCCAAAACAAACGCCCTGGGAAAAACAAACGCAATAGATGAAGCAAAAGTTTTTATTATCTGGATGATATGACAGCTCGTCTGGTTCTGATGCACTCTGCATCAGAAACCAAAATGTTGAACGAAAAATAATTATTGGGACAGACATTTTGGATTTCCGTCAAGGATATCACACATGTTACAGTTCATATTGTGTTGTATTGTTCGATGCCGCAGTAAGAAACCAAGAAGCTGTTAAAAAAAAAAAGAGAATTTTTGGCAGGACGTTTTAGTATAAAATTTTTACTTTCTTTAAATTGTAATTTTTCTCAATTTTAAAAATAAGTGTGTGCCCATCCGACCAAAAGTTTCAAACGACACAGTTTTCTGTCTGCTCGGTTGTTCAGTCATGTACTTGAAAGTCTCGATTACTTGCCTATTAGCCTTTTCTATTCAAATATACAAGACATTCGTTGCTAATCAGGGAAAGCAAAATTTCAGTTGGTCACCGATTTCGTGCAAGTCGTTGAGTTAGCGCCGAAAGCTTGCGAATTGTGCGAATGTTTCAAGGGTTGTTTTTTTTCCCCGATCAGCGCTCTTCGGGACAACAAAAAATCCTTCCAAAATAAGAATAACATAAAATAGTCCCTGAGTTGATTGTAAACAGGCTGTAGAAATAATAATTTGCCCATAGATGTCTTGATAATGTCCCGCCATGCAACAGAATCAAACGATCTCATACAGACATGGTCGGAAGAACGCACAGACAAAACAAGCAAATAAATAAATTGCAAAAATGTCAGCTTTTTCGTCTCAAAACTGAGGCATCGAACAATCCAGCACGTTGTGAACAGCAACCGATTGTCTGTACAATCGGGATCCGTTACGCAGACGGTATATATGGTAAAATAAAACTGTCAACACCGTCTGCACCGCAGGCTATTGCAAAACAACGTCCCCTCTAAATTACTAGTAACGTTTCGGGCGCTTAATTTTTTCCCCAGGATTCCATTTCTCTCTGCCTTCTAACAAGACTCGGCATTTTGGAGATTCTGAACTTTAAAGATTCTGCATTTATAAGAATGTGCATTTTAGAGACCGGCTGCATTTTAGGTACTGTATTTTAGACACTCTGCATTTTAGAGAATTTTAGAGACTCGGCATTTTAGAGACCCGGCATAGATTTTTAGAGACTCGGCACTTTAGAGATTCGTCATTTTAGAGACTCGGCATTTTAAGGACTCGGCATTTTAGAGACTCGGCATTTTAGAGACTCGGCATTTTAGAGACTCGGCATTTTAGAGACTCTGCATTTTAGAGACTCTGCACTTTAGAGACTCTGCATTTTAGAGACTCTGCAATTTAGAGACTGCATTTTAGAGACTCTGCATTTTAGAGACTCTGCAATTTAGAGACTGCATTTTAGAGACTCTGCATTTTAGAGACCCTGCACTTTAGAGACTCTGCACTTTAGAGACTCTGCATTTTAGAGACTCTGCATTTTAGAGACTCTGCACTCTGCATTTTAGAGACTCTGCATTTTAGAGACTCTGCACTTTAGAGACTATGCATTTTAGAGACTCTGCATTTTAGCCGAGACTCTGCGTTTTAGAGATTTTTAGAAACTCGGCATTTTAGAGATTTTAAAAGAATCTCCAATTTCTAAACTGTTTCTGAGACATTGTATTTTAGTGACTCTACATTTTATTGACTTTGCATTATAAAAACTTTGCAATCTGACTCTGCAGTTTAGAGCAAGCCATTTATTTTTCGTTTCAAATGACACGAGCTTTGAGTACTTGAATAAACTGTGAAACAAAGACTGTGAGAATTGCGTTACCGTTTAAAAACTGTGGGCATGGGAATTTTGATTTTTGTAGTTTTGACAGGAAACAATTTAGCCTCCGGTTCAGTTATTTTGCCATTTTGAAAATGAGACTTAACTGAGTACGTTCACGAAATTATACGCAGGACAAATTGCTATCTGCATGATAATGGTGATCAATTCTGTATATTGTCTTATATACGAGAATCTAATTGAAAAGGAGCTTCAAAGAAAGTGAAAAATTTCCCGGCGGTTCGTGACGCAATGTGAGTGAAACCCGGAATAATGAACCGGATATAAAGGAATACACTATTTGGTCCCGGCAAAATTACAGTAATTTGTATGGCACATAACCCGGATATAACGAACCCCGATATAACGAAAACCCCGTTTCAACGAACCAAATGTTGGGTCTTGACGACAAATTTTAACCCGGTCTAACGAAGTTTCCTCGACTTCAAGCGAATGAATGTAACTTTTATTGAAACTTCTATTTTAATAACAGAATCTTAACAAGCGTAATTAAGATGCGCGTTTGTTTTGTTAAAGAATTGTTTTGTTTCAGTCTTGATTTTACTGTGAACTGTTGAACAGTACTTTCGAGCTCGGTTCTAGTTATGTGTAAATCACGAAATTAATGCAATACAGTTGAACTACAGGATTAGCCTTTTTCGGCTGTCCTTTGCTACGACTTTTGGTCCAACCCGGATAAAACGAATCTTTTGGTATTATTTTGGTAACTCTTGCGGACCATTGACACTTCGTTATACCGAACTTATCAAGCGCCTAATTGTTGAATTGTTTAGTTCGACGCATGCTAAGATCGATGTTTAACTCGGGCCTTAGAGTTACTCATTTTCAACATTAATTAGCTCAACCTGAATTCTTAAAAGTATTATATTATAAACGTGGCGGCGGTATTGCTGTTAGTTAATTCATCAACTTTTGACGATGTATAGTTGCCCAAAGAATTGCGTTAAACATGGTATTGTGGAAAACATTACTAACTGTTTTATTGATTGAATGTTTTTGACTTTTGATGAATTTTGTATTCGCCCAAATGCACGAATTGGTGCATAGACATAGTGAGACTGCAGATGATTTTAGCAACTTGAATAACATTGCCGGAGTAGATTTCAGAACCGTTTATCCAGGCTGTTTGTTGCGGTTGTATGTCCAACTATAACCAAGAGGACCGAGCATAAGTTTTGTTCACCATTGCCAAACTAAGGCAGAGTAGATTATTGGCTTTTTGCCCAACGTATCTATGAACAAATGTCCTAATTAAAGAATTTACCGACTGTTCTACTACTTTACAGCATGTTCGATCACGCAACAGGAAAACCGACATATAAAAGTATTGCATTGAAATAATTTTTAAAAAAACGCCCGTCCGTAAGGCAAGACAGTGTAACCTGGAAGGGATGATAACAAAACCTTTCTTGAAGAACAACTTTATCAGAACGACAAGGCTGAGATTGGCCAAATTTTAAGAGCAATTTTAGAAAAAAATGAGGCTCAGGCTCAATAGTAATCTTTTTTAAACTGTATTAAGCCCCGATCTCAATTAACTTAACAATATAGAGTGAATGAAAAAGTGATTCGTAGTTTTACTCTTTTAATCATCGTGATTGCTCCAAAATGTCTGAAAATGACTTGGCGAATTTACGATAAACCCACGTGGAAGAACTCATCAAAAATACTCCCGCCAAGCTAGCATTTCACCATTTCCAATACATGTATTGCAATACTTTAAGCTTAGTTTTTGTTTGATTTAAATCAGATATGGAAATAAGAAGAATTTAAAAACAATTTGAGGCTCAAATCGCAAAAAAAGTAAGAACAATGCGCCTCGGCCAAATTCACTGGATCTTATTAAAAAAATCGTGTGATATGAGGACTTGTGTGGCTCTGGCACTCACTGAGTGCACAGATCTGCTGATCTATGGAACGGAACAGCTGAGCCCCAACATTCATTATCGTCAAGTATGTAATGGTAGAAGAGATGTAGTTGAACTATAATTGTGATCGAAAACTCACCTTTGTGATGATCTCAATCCCAAGTCACTGATTCCCGTGGCAGCTTGTGATCAACAGTGATCAAGAATAGAGTGCACGTGCATTTTGCTTAGAAAAAGCCTGCCATATCAAATTATATCAGACCTGTCAATCATCTAGCAAACAAAGAAATCTTTGGCAAGCGTCAACACGCAGTCATATCCGCAGAAACGCGCCATGTATCCTTCTTGTCTGTACTATTTTTCTGAGAGCAATGTCTACTCATGTTTTTAACGAGAACATTTTTCTACAGGATTGAGAATGGGCAAACCTAATGTTTTAGAAAAGACCGACCAATATTTATTTAACATAAACAATTCTCTTTGTCTTTGACAGTGGTACACTTCCGGCAACGAATTCTTCACTGTGCAAAAACCTATCATTGGTGTAAACGGATATCCCGAAGAACTTTTTAAATTCGATCGAGTTCACGTTCAATATTTCAAAAATGAGAAGCTTATGCGAATATGCTCAGCCTCCGTTTAAATGTAATTTTAACAAGGGTCATATACTGTGGTACTCCAGAGTGAGAAAACAACGGATATACAAACTGCAGCATTTTATTATCATAATAATAAAAGATACAGCAACTGAACAAGAACTCAACGCAAATTTCAGTAATACTCGCTTACAAATCACATCGGTCAAAAAAATGGGTGTAGGCATGCTGCCCAAGCAGTTCAGCGTTTTTCAGTTTAAATCTTCTACTTCAAACTCAGCCTTAGTATCGTCAACTAGATCTGTCATATCCTGTTCATTCAAAACGTTTGGTGTGATTCCGTCATTGTAATTAGCACGGTTTGGAGCGGAAGCTTCTGATTTCTTGTTCAAAAAAGTTTCGATTGCTTTCTGTAAGTTTGCCTGACAGATCTTTAGTTCAGAAAACAGATCGTCAAACTGTTTCTCGAGACCGGTACGATTACTTTCATCGGTTTCTAATTGAGAACTAATCTCTTCGTATTTTTTTTCGACGCTAAAATGAGCCTTTTGGACAAGTTCCAAGTTAAGACACATCGACTTATTCTGGGACTGATAAATATCCCCGCCTTTCGTTTCTACTTCACACAGTCGTTCAACTTCCAACTTTAGAAGCTCCGTCTTTCGCATCACCCAAGAAGACTCGATGACACCTCGTAGTTCGTTTAATCCCCAGGAATCTAAACTGACGTCATTCTTTATCTTTAGGATCATTGCATTTTGGAAACGCATATTTTCCTTTTCAAGTATTCCAGATGCAAGTTCAATTTCTGCCTCAGTGAAGCTCTTCAGCTGGTCGACTTTTTTGACCAGTTGTGGTGCTGCATCTTTCATCCCTTTGGCCGCATCCAACATTTTCACAATGAGGATGTAACTACCATCGGCTTTGGCGTTGTCACAGCACTCTTTCACAGGGTATTTGTCTTCCTGTTTTCGTCTTAGCGGGACTCCGAATATCAAAAAGTCGAAATCTTCACATATCTGATCTTTAGCTTTGATGCGAACTGAAGATAACTTGTCTTCCTTGTCGATGTCAGGTAGTGTGGCTATAACTTGGTCAAACTCGTTTTTTAAAATTAATGTTCTCTTCATATTCAATCACAGACTGCAATATTTTTAATGTGTGATGAACAGAGTAACAAGAGCTCTCACGTGGCTTTTAAAATAATATTGAGTGCTTTCGCAGTTTTAAAAACTAATGGCCAATCAGAGTAAGGCTATTTGCTGTTGCGCACTTGAACCAGCAGGCGATCAAGAATAAATAAATTAAAATATAAAAACACGTCTTTATAAAGTCTCCTTGTCGGTCTGCAAATTTTAAAAACTGTCGTCGTGTTTACCAAATTGGCATTCTTTATTTTAGAAACCAATACGAAAATAGGCATGTATAATGATTTTTCGCGAGCTGTCAAAATCACTCCGCTGCTAAGGACACGTGATGTGCCGGAAGGTGCATCTAAATTAAAAAAGGTCTTTGTTCCTTTTTCTGCCCAAATTTTCAATATTTTTTATTGGATAGAGTTCTCAAAAATGTTCCAGTTCGAATGTAGAAAGCAGAATTTCCAAATATGTAGCATTCTTCGAAAAACATAACGTAACTTTAAAATTGCGGTATCGGTCTTCTTCAGAAAACGAGGTACGTTAATTAGATAAGCCGCGAATCCCTCCAAATCAAGCGGCGCGATCTCGCTTGGTTTACTTCCAACTTCATATCTTTTATTTTCTATCGTAATTGGATTAGATTAGCACAGGGTTATTGAAAGTTTTGACAGTTTTTTGTAGTTTTACAAGTGTAGTTGACTGGAAGTGTATAACCCGACACAACAGTCTCTCAAATTATAATTTGTCAAAGGTATCCTAAATGAAGAAAACTGAAAGTCTTCACGAATGTGCTCAGCTTTGACACGAACCACAGCTAATGTCTTCTAATCATCGATTTTAGCCGTAAAGATTACGTCCGAGATTTGCTCATCTTTAACTTCTCAATTTCTCTTCACTGAAGAAATAAGTTTCGGTTGAAACTTTAAAAAACAGATTTGGAGTGTCTTTGCTGGGTAATTCACTCACAAACCGTTGCTGACGTTTCTAGAGTAGTTCTCGGGAGATTTTGCATTTCTTTGACAATTTGACAAAGCCATTTCCGGTGTAAGTCTCGTGGGGATTGTCGGTTTCTGATATTCCTATTTAGACAAAAGAAGTAAATCTTACCCAAGATCCGAAACTAACGTTCATTAGTCAAAAGGCCTTTTGTTTTGATTGGCAACACTAATTCATCAGCACTCCAAACCCGTTCATCTGAGAATTTTGGACAATAAATTAAATCACAATCATTATGGATGGAGGAGATTTTTGCACGTTATCTGCGGTCACGAGCTCACCTTTCTACCATCATATTCATAGATGTTTACTTAATCTTCCGGTATACAGGGTTTCTTTAGCTAGCGTCTTCTGTTTTTCAGCAGAGAAGGACATACCGACTGGTATGAGTCAAATAGTGTGTAGAGGACGGCTCACTGAACGGATTCACATGAAGCCTACATCAATTCTACGTTTCAAGAATGTGATAAATAGTATTTACATCTTTATGTGTGTGGTAATATCAGTTTTTAAAAAGAAGTAAGAAAAAAGAGTAATGTAATCTGTTAAGAAAAGTATGTACTCAAGCTGCGCACACACAAGGCAAAATGAACATTCAAAAGGGTGTGAATACGTTCCAGCCTTGTTTAACAGAATCTGATAATTTTGACGAATCCCATGCGCGGTACACCTAATGTCGAACGCAATGAAATATGAACAAAACATTAAACTGTTCAGATACAGTATGATTACAAATTGAATGCTAAGACACTTGTTTATACAGATAAAACCTTAAGTTCTGTTCAGTGCGCTGCGAAATGTGTGCAACGTGCTGTCAAATCTTGTTTCTAACTGTGATCACACCGCAAACGGCACAGTGCCGTGCCGTTTACGAGTAGTTGCTTATCTTTAAACGTGTCGTGTCATTTTGTGCTGGACAAAAGACTGCCGCCTTGATCCTATTCTGCGTATCCAAAAATCGACTTACTAAAATTTTTTGCACGTGTCTCAATTTTGTTTTAAAAACCTGTTGTCTGATAGCTTTAAGTCTGATATGGAAGTCGCTGTGCTGTTAGTAGATGTGGCTGGGGACGAAACTTTGGCGGTGATACCACGCTTCGACCCTTACAAAACGTTGCAAGAATTGCGCGATGTCATTGTCGAGGACGAGATTATAGACAACGAAGAGTTTGCATTTGTCTCGAGTGAGAAGAAAAAACTCGGTGCCTTAGAAGAGTGGAGAATAAACGTGAAAGACTTTGGAAAACTTGTTGAAGGCAACAGAAAGTTAATAAGGGTCATGGTAGACGTTGAGAGCAGAACAGACAAAGCATCAGCTAGTGAGACGAGGAATGAAGAAATGCAAGGAGAACAAGAGGAAATGATTGAAAAGAAAGCAGAGGTAGAAGCAAAGAAAGTTCCGGTTGACAAGAAAGAGGAGAAAAGTGAGGAAGAAGTGAAGCAGGATGGGGGAGGTGCAAATGAAACCCCTTCCTTTTTCGAGCGCTTCAGGAGACAAAAGCAGTGGGAGATAAAAGGCTTGAAAATTTACAGTGAGGACGATATCAAGAAAGCGCGCGGAATGAGGAAGGAATATTTAAGATTTTGGAATCGCAAAGTGAGGGAGATTTGCAAAGACCAACCAGATTTGTCGAAAGTGTCAATCACCAAAAGAATTGAAGAAGAATGGGGTGTTGAACAACTCAAGCTGCTGGAGGAGGAAGCGAGAGTGCTAAAAGACGATGGGGGGGACTCACGTGGCCTGAAGAAAGGCACATTGTCCGCCAACAAGAACAGGCTAGAGGTGGCAACAAATAACATAGCTAAGCTGCAGCAAGAGCTGGAAAAACCAACCACCAGTGCCAGTAAGAGAAATCGGCTCTTGGCAGATCTGAAGAAGGAAAAGTCGGAGCTTAAGAAAGCAAACGAAACAATGAGAAAAAACTTAAAGAGAGCCAGGGAGTTTACTTCTTCCACACAAGTGTCTGACTTGGCTCCATCTACCAGTAAAAAGAAGGACTAGCTTTATGTTTGGTCATTTCATGATGTTTAAAGGGGGTGGGGTGGGGGGGGGGGG